>ML776916.1:720867-773316 GCA_009831015.1 Picea engelmannii | reverse complement strand
CTTCCCCGACTCTTTCTCCACCAATGCTTTAAACTCACAGAACTTTGAGAATGTTTGATCCTTCTTCTGCATGAAGAATATCCAACATTTATGAGAAAAGTCATAAAAAAAAATAACATAATACCTATGTTTTGTTGTTGAAGAAACCGAGAATGGTCCACACACGTCCGTGTGAATTCTCTCCTGGATCACCGAAGCATGGTTCTCCTTTTCATGGAAGGTGGACTTTACATACTTCCCTAGGGTACACCCCTTGCACTGGTCTAACTGAGCAAGTGTTCCCATTGGAAGTCCAGTAGATATCTGCTACATGATCTTCAAGGCTCCATGATGAATATGGCGCAATATCCTGTGCCATAATTCGCCCTCATCCCAGCTCACCACTTTTTCTGCCTTTCCTATAATGGCATTGTAGACATCTACCTCCAGCATGTAGAGATTCTTAACTCGAATCCCTATCTTCTTGAATTGACTTGTTTCTTTATGTTGTAGGTAGGCTTTACCACTGCTAAAAAAAACATCATAGCCTTTGTCCTCCAACATTGCGACTGAGACCAAGTTTTTCTTCAGACCTGGAACACGCATAACATTTTTCAATTGAAATGGTTTACCTGACTCCCTCTGAAAGGTAATGGTACCAATACTAGTTTCACTGTATTGTCCATCATCTCCCATCTCTATATGCATTCTGAGATATTTCTCCTCCAAGTCAATGAAAGACTCTTTAGCTCCCATCATGTGGAAGGAAGCACCGCTATCCAAATACCACATCTATCCCGATGCACTTGAAGCCATGCATGCGATCAAAGAAAATTCAAGCTCAAATTGTGAGACAAGAGCCTCACCAGTTGCAGATCCAACAACCATCTTGTTCTTCTTCTTCTATGGACAGTTAGTAGCAAGATGCCCACGTTCGTGACAGTGAAAACACTTCACTTTGGACAAATCCAGCTTCTTGACTTTAGACTTGGATTTTGATTGGAATTTCTTCCCTTTCCATTTCCTTGCCTTGGCAGTCAAATCAAAATCCTCTTCATCATCATTCTTTGATGAAGATCCATCTCTGGTGTTCTGCCTAAACTCCTCTTGCACTAGATCTGACCATAGTCGTTCCCAATCTAGCAATTTTTCCCTTCCACTGACAACGTCTTGATAATTGTGCCAACTCTTAGGAAGCCCTAGGAGCACCAAGCTCACCAAATCATCAACAATGACTGTTATTCCCACACTTCCAAGCTCATCCCGACATTGGACAAACTTCATGAGATATTTTGGAATGGTGTCTTCTTTCTCCATCTTGATCTTCTTGAGTTTATCTTTGAGTGCCAATTTCCTATGGTCGCTAATGTTTTGGAACAGATCCGTCAAAACCTTCCACATTGCATATGGTGTAGTTTTTCCATGGAGACTTGAGACAATGTGGTCTCGTACTCCCTCCAACAGAATCCTCCTCGCCTTTTCCACTTTCTTATTCCATGCATCAAGATTTGCAGTGTCTGTTGCATCCGTCTTAGGAACATCTGTGTCAATGTAACCCTTCAATCCATTGTCTTCGAGCACTACCTCCATCCTTTCCTTCCAAGCAATGCATTTCGATCTTCCCTCAAGGGCATACTCCAACCTCAAGCCATTGAAAGACATTTCGATCTTGAATCAGCTGTCGCACCAAGAAAATCTTGCAAATTCGAATGTTATCCAACCCAAAACTCAATTTCTACCTTTCCTCTTGCCCTGGAAGGTTCGCACCCCACCTGAGAGCAACCTGAGGGAAGTTTGCACCCTGCCTGTGTGTAGCCTATGAACTTGACTGGGAATTTCACACCCTTCTCCACTGTAGCCTGCAAGAATGCTCAAGAAGTTCACATCCTGCTCCACTGTTAGGGTGAGGGAAGTTCGCATCCTGATACATTGTAGCCTGCGAGAATGCCTAATGAAGTTCACACCCTTCCTTTGTCTAGGGTGTGAGAATTACTGTTCTTGAAAACACCGAAATTTTTCAGTACTAGGGTTCTCACCTTGCTAGAGATGGGACCTGTGAGAATGCAATTATGTTCGCACCTCACTTCCGTAGCTTTGTGGCCTTCGTGGCTCTGATACCATGTAGAAATTTCAATACACTTAATGTATTCCTGCGATTCTCCTGATCTAACAATTTTCACTACTGTTAAATATAGAATTGTTTCTACTATTATTCTTGTGGATTAATTAAACCACGATCACAACCACAATCACAAAGTGAAATATCAATAACACATAACACAGAAGTTTTACCGGGAAAGCGTAAAGCTAAAAACCCCACTATCATATATTATGTATATCATGAATCATGAAACAATCTCATACAAAAATCTAATCCAAGAGCTCTCAGTACAATAAAATCGTCTCACACTGTCATACACAAATAAGCAAATACATGTGCCAATTCCTGTGTCCAGACAACTTGCCTCCTCTGCACAATCTCTGTAATTCGAATTCTCACAATGAATTGAATCATCACCAATTGCCTAGTTTTCACATGCTCATAAGCCTATCCACTGCATGTGTGATCAAATCACAACTAATAGACAAATTGTCCCTTTCACCTGTTATCTCAACTGGGTCTCCACTAGATCTGACATGCATGTAGTTAACTGTGGTGAATCTTCAGTTGCATGTGAGTTCACTGATTAACTGAACTCTCACTAGTGCATGTTTAGTTACAACTAGTACAACTGATCTTAACTCACTTAACTACACTTATAATTATGTTACAAATCCAACTCACTCAGTTATGAATGAAATAATAGATTAATATTTATTTTCTAATTTAATTAAGGGAAAAATAAATTAGACAAATGTTTCTTGTTGACTTTTCAACAAATATTCCCTAGAAATAACTTGCTACTAAAATTGCCCTTGTATTGTCCCGTATGATCCTCTACATGCCTATTACTACTAAAACCCACATATGTAGGTGACCTATGCTCCTAAAACATGCATATGTACATGCCCTATGCTCTTGCAACCCACATACATATTTGCATGATTGGAAAAATAAGTTTTACTTCTATATGACTGTTTCCTTGAAATCCAACTTGTTGTCCCTTAGTAATGGATTAAGGAAGAAAGCGAAGATTAAGGAAGACTAAGGATGAAGTATGAAGTGTGTGGAAGGCACATAAACTGAGGAAGGGTCAAAGGGGTTAAAGAATCAAAAAAGAAGGAATGAAGTAAAGGAAAAGAAAGTCATTGAAAGAGAAGATCAAGGATGATAAAGCATCAAAGAATATGGATCGTGGACAACTCAGCAAGGGGAAGAAGACACCAACGGATGTTTTGGATCACCTCGTGGAAAATAAGGAAGGATAGGTTGGAGAATCCTTGAAAATGCAGGTCATGTGGACCTAGGGTTTTGGATCTATGGTTTTGACACCTAGGCTTTGGTCTAAGGATGTCTGAGAGTCATGTAATGTATAAATAAAGGTCTAGAAGAGTTTAGAGGGTTGGTATTTTGGTTATGGTTATTGTTGATTATTTCTATCATTGTTATTGGTGAGAGCAATATTGAGTCTGTATTCTGGATCTTCAGTTGGGTGCGAAGATCAACCCTGCAGATGGGTGCGCAGGGAGGGGACATAAAGAGAGAAAGAGAGAGATAGATATGTAGCTAAGTGCACAGATAGAACTATATGTTTTCATCGAATATATCAAGAAATGCAATTTTGTGGATGTAGCCCTAAGGAGAGGGTGAACCACGTAAATCTTGTTGTTCTTTGTGGTTGATGTTGTGTTATTTGATATCTGTTATACTGTTATTGCATGGTTGTTTTCCTTATTAAGGATAGAAGGTATAATCTAACTTCACAAAGATAAGTGTAAGACTGTTAAGGGATCTCTGGGTTATAGTGCACTATTTTTCTGGATTCACCTTGCATTTCCTCTGGTTGTAGACACTTGTGTGTTGTAACCTCTTTATTGCTACTTCGGGTGAGACTTCATATGCTTCACAATTGTTGTCAAAAGGGCCAGTAATTATGGATTGTTGGTGCATTGTTAGAGTTGAACGTTGGGTCTACCCCTGTGCCAACAAATGGTTCCATTGTCGGGACTAGGATCTTTTTGAGGGAATGCCAAGGTGGTTTCCATCAAAGACAGAAATTTAGAACTGGATAGAAGAACAAGAAAGGGACTTCGTCATAGCTCAGAACAAGAACCCTAGAATTAGCATAGAAGACTGGTTGGGGAGGTACATATTTACATATGTGCACAAAATTTTCTTTACAGGAGTTCATAAGGAACTATATGAGTGGTTATCCCGACTAGCAGACATGCAGTTTGAAATTAGATCTAGATCACCTGTGGTTTGGAAAACAACGCTGATCAAGAAGGTAAAGAGATTTGATAACGTTGTGTCTAGAGCAGTAGATCTCTGGTTTGATAGCACTATTGGAGGGTACATTACTGATTTTTCTATTGACAAAGTGGAGTCATATAGTCAAGTAGAGAGGTATTTATTTAAGGGACCCAGAGGAAAGTTTCTACACTTCTTGAAGTTAAAGATTAAGATACTATTGCATGAGAAGAATATTTTGAAGATACAATAATTAGTGGATTTTGAATCTAATGTTCAAGAATTTAGATAGCGACAGTGACACAGAGGTTGGACACACACACGTAGTGGGAGATCATTCAGAGAGGTTCCTCTTGTGAACCTGTTTAAGAAGAATTACAGAGATGAGGGATTCTACAGTGGAGAAGAAGAAAATCTAACAGACGAAGAGTATTCAGACTCTGCAAGGGAAGAGGAAGTAGAGACTGAAGAACTTCGTCGAGGAGAACCATAAACTTTAGGTACTGGGCCAACTGTCGAAGTAAGTATTATTACTCCTCTTGTTGTTTTAGTAGCATTAAGTAGCCATAGTAACCAGAGTAATCAGAGCGCTCAGAGTACTGTTACAACCAGATTAGTACATACTCAGTCAAGAAACCAAGGAAAGTCCATGGCAGATGAAATGAGGTTACCTATTTTTATAGGAGATGGATTTGAAGATCCTGACCAACACTGGTTATTATGAAAAGATGTATGGAGCATTAAGCAAGTCACTGACGAAGCTATTAAGATAGCCCAGTTTAGTACTACCTTGAGGGACCGCGCACTGAGTTGGTATATGAAGTTTGCTTAAGGACCTGGACAGTCTAAACCATTGAATGAAATTAAGACCGTGTTGAGTGTCCAATTCAAGAAGCCTAAGTCAGAGTCACAATGCATTACAGATTTGAAGGAAATCAAGCAGAAGGTAACTGAACCTATTTGGGAGTTTGATCAGAGGTTTAAGACTCTGATAGGTCGTTTAAGTTTTCAGATCCTAGACGAACATAATAAAGAATGGTTCATTGCTGCCCTCCTGCCACATATCAGAGTTCCTCTGATGCAACATAAAGTCTCTTCCCATAATGAAGCTCTGGAGATTTCCATGAAACTAGAAGCAGTCCCCATAGGAGAATCCGACCCAGGTATGAGCAATATTTTAAATCAATTAACTAGTTTATCTTTACAGGTTGAAGATATGAAAAAGGACAAAGGAAAGGAGAAAAGAGAATATATTTGGTGTATCAGATGTAAAGCAGAGGGTAATGAAAAATATAATTGTCCTTTATTTAATGAATACTTGGCCTTTGGAGCACCTAACCCCTTGAAGAAGGTTACTCTACCATGGTGTGAGGTATGTAGAAATAGACATTGCCCTGGTGAATGTTATCACATGCAGAAATATGTCCAGACACCTACCAATATTTATTGCACATTTTGTAAATTTGTGGGGCATGACGAGAAGGAATTCAAGGGATACATATAGAATTCAAGGAGAAATGCAGTCAGAAGGAAAAACTACACAGTTCAATTCCCCAGGAAGAGGAAACTTCAACCCTCGCAGTGGATTCAGAGGAAGAGGATGAGGAGGAGGAATGGGCCAAGGTCAAGGTCAAATCATTTGCTATAACTACACCCAACCAGTACATTTGGTAAGGGATTGTCAAAACCCTTGTACTACTTGCAGCTACTGTAATTCATTTGATCATATCATTGAAGACTGTCCAATATTGCTAGCAAAACTCTAGGAAAGATGAGGTGGAAACCGACAAATACAACTAATATCAGCAGAACCTCATGGTGAGGATCCTAGAGTCATTGTTATTACTAGAGGAGGCGTTGTCATAGGAGAAGATAGGGTGACTCCAGGAAAGACTACATATGGATCAGGGATTAGAAAATTTGTAGAGAAGACACAATTGTTTGATCCAAGAAAAGAAAAGCATACCTTTGAAGAAGGAATAAGGGAATTTGTAGGAGAACAAGATTCTTCATCTAGAGCACAACCAGAAGTAAAGGAATGTGGAATGACTCCATCATTTAATCATTCTGCCTTAGCTAGACAAGGAAAAGAGGTAAGCAAGCTTATGGACTTATTGTATACTTGCATCAATTTGATTAAAGATGAAAAATTTGTGCAGGAAATCCAACACTTAATATGACAGTATGAAATTGGGAGAATAGATCCTCTATTGAGTAAAGATGTGAATAAAGTATCTAGGAAAAGAGGGACAAACAAGGAATTACACCTTAGTCCTTAGATTTGAGACTACAACATAGACTATGTAGTCCTCGACTTGGGATCAGAAATAAATGTTATGACGAAGCAGACTTGGGCATTGATGGGAAAGCCTAATTTGATTTACTCCACTATTAGGCTCAGGATGGCTAATCAACAGGCGGTGAGCCCCTTTGGAAGACTAGAGCATGTCCCTATGGACATCGACGGAGTGAAGAAATTTGTAGATTTCGAAGTGATTGAGATTGTTGATGATATATGCCCCTACCCAACATTTCCAGGCATTGATTGGGCTTTCAACAATTCAACTATTGTTGACCTAAAAAAGAGAAGAATGACATTTGAAGGTGATGTCCTTAAAGTCATTGCACCTCTTGATCCTAATGAAGGTCGCAGATACATAGAACCAGTAAGAGAAGAAGACCGCCCCTACGAGCTAGAAAACATCTATAAACTGGCAGCAGGACAACAGGATTACATTAATCCCACAATAGATGGAAATCTAAGTTGGCAAAGTGAAAGTGCATGCTCATCAAATTCAGAAGAAGCATTGGAAAATTGGCAGAACATAATGTATGAAGTCTCTACGTGGAGGTGTGTCAGATTGACTAGAGCAGTTCACTGGATTGGCACAAAAGTAAGTAACCTTCCTACATTTGATGGCTTGAATCATTTAGAGACATTTCTAGTTGAATTTGAAGGAATTGTACCAATACAACAGAGGTTGTTAGCACTAGATGAAGCCTTGAAAGAAACACAAGCTAGATGGTGGGGAACACATAAGAAGAACATCGCGGAGTGGGTTCAATGTCACACCTTGATGACATTGCACTTTTCAGACCAAGCTGAAGGTTACGACGTTCGATACATAAGTTAGAATTGTCCCAAGGACCATGTGCGAAGTTGTGAGGAAGCCTGGAGCAACATTCCTAAAGAACAACGGGTACATAAGTTCATTAACACTTTGGATACTACGCCTATCAACTAGTATCTTCAAGAAGAACTGTGCCTCATCACTACAGATTGGTATGGAATGACTCGAAAATTTATAACTATGTTCCTATTTGAAATTCAGTACCCCACAATAGATTAGGATTTACAAATTGTAAGACAAAAGGTCTTTGAAGAGGCACATAACCTCCCTTATTCCCAAGAAGAAGATGAATGGACTACACCTATTCAGAAGTTACAGGGTTGTTATAATATTAACTTTGATGAGGATGATGACCCTAGGGATGTAAACATTGCAAAAATTGAAGTTCGGAGAGACATGGAAGGGCCAGGGATCGAATTACCTTTTATTGGACATCCTATTAAAATTAAGAAGGTTAATATTGGAGCAGAGAAAACCCCTAAGTTGGCAAATGTTGGAGACTATTGGGATGATGCTACTATTGATAAGATTACAAAACTACTACATGAGTATCAGGACTTGTTTCCAACCAAGTTCACAGAAATGAAGGGCATAAAAGGACCCATGGGATAAATGAAGATTCCTTTGAAACCAGATGCAAGGATATTCAAGTAGAGACCTTATCGACTGAATCCCAAGTACAAGCAAAAAGTTAAGATTGAATTAGATAGAATGTTGGAAGTAGGAATCATAGAACCAATTGAATAATCTGAATGAATCAGCGTTATGGTGGTCCAAGATAAGAAGTCAAGACAAATCAGAATCTATGTAGATCTAAGGAAATTGAATAATGCATGTTTACATGATCCATTTCCTACACCTTTTACTAATGAGGTCCTAGATAATGTAGGAGGACAATAAGTCTATTCATTTATAGATGGATTTTCAGGCTATCACCAGATCAGAATTGCTAAGGAGGATAGACATAAGACCCCATTTGCAATAGAATGGGGTTCTTATCAGTACATTGTGATGCCTTTTGGGTTAAATAATGCACCAACCATCTTTTCCAGGGTGGTGGTCGAAGCATTTAAGGAGTTTTTACACAATTTTTTAGAGGCATACTTTGATGATTGGTCTGTATTTAGCCTACTAAAAAATCATATTGAATGTTTGAAATTGATGCTAGATAAGTGCAGGCAATGCCAAATTGCCCTGAATCTGAAGAAGTGTATTTTATTTTCACCCTTTGGAGTGTTGCTAGGCTACATTGTGTGTAAGCAGGGGTTGTTGGTAGATCCATCCAAAATTGCTATCATTGTTGATCTACCTCCCCCTACTTTGGTTAGACAGTTGCGCACTGCATTAGGACACACTGGATACTACAAAAAGTTCATTAAGGGATATGCATAGATAAAAACACCTATGGAGAAGCTATTAAAGGAATATAATAAGTTTCAATGGGTAGAGAAATTCCAGCAGAGCTTCGACACACTAAAGAAGAAAATGGTCATTGCGCCTATTTTGATTTTCCCAGATTGGAGTAAGGAATTCAATGTTCATGTCGATGCTTCATCCATTGCATTAGGAGTAGTTTTAGCACAACTAGGTGCAGGAGATATTGACCACCCTATATCCTTTGCGAGAAGGAATATTTCTACATCTGAAATAAATTATACTACCACTGAAAGAGAAGGCTTAGCTATGGTATACGCGTTGCAGAAGTTTAGACACTATTTGCTAGGAGGACATTTTAAGATGTTCATTGATCATTCTGCATTAAAGTACTTAGTCAACAAGCCAATGTTGGGGGGAAGAATATGCATATGGATATTATTATTCTAGGAATATGATTTTGAGATTGTCGTCAAGCCAGGGAGAATGAATAAGGGACCTGACCACTTATCCAGGTTAGAACATGGAGAGGAACCTACTAGTTTGGATGATACACTACCATATGCACAGTTGTTGGCCATCAGAAAAGTCGATGATCACTTCATCAATATAGTCCAGTTCTTGTCCATAGGAATGACACCTCGGGAATATACAATTATTCAGAAGAAACAGTTGGTAGTCCGCACTGTAGATTTTCAACTTATAGCTGGACAACTATATAATATGGGACCAGATGAGATCTTGAGGAGATGCGTTATGGAGGAAGAAATACCATTTATTTTAGAAGAAGCACATGAAGGCATCGTAGGAGGACATTATGCAGGGAAAGAAACAATGCAAAATATTCTCAGAGCTGGCCTTTGGTGGCCCACTTTACATAAGGATGCTAATGAATACTAGAGAGCCTGCGATGTATGCCAAAGGATAGGGAAGCCTTCTAGAAGGGACAAAATTCCTTTAGCACCTCATCTAACCTTACAGGCCTTTGAGAAATGGGATATTGACTTTGTGGGACCTATCAACCCTCTAGGAAGGCGCACATGAGCTCGATACATCATCACTGCTACAAAGTATTTGACTAGATGGGCAGAAGCAAGAGTAGTTAAGGACTATAGTGCAACTACAACTGTACGATTCATCTTTGATGATATCATAACCAGATTTGGATGCTTGAAGATTCTTATGATTGATCAAGGTACACACTTCATTAACAAAACCATTGAAGCCTTGACTCAGGAGTTGGAATTTCACCATCAAAAGATCATACAATACCACCCACAGGTGAATGGTACAGTTGAAGCTTTCAATAAGATCTTGGAGACAATGCTGACCAAGATTTGCAGTGTTAACATAGATGATTGGCATTTAAGAATTCCAGCAGTGTTATGGGCTTATCAAACTACTTGCAAAAAGTTAACAATGCAAAATCCCTTTAAGTTAGTTTATGGCCTGGAAGCAATGGTACCTATGGAATATTTGGTTCCTAGTTTACGAATTGCATCATTTACATATATGGATGATACTGCCGTTGTTCAAGAAAGGCTCACGCAGTTGATCGAATTAGAGGAAGACATGTTTATTGCAGGATTTCATCAACAGGTACAAAAACAACGAGAAAAATCTTACCATGACAAACATATCAAGAGGAAAACATTTAAACAAGGGGATTTGGTACTGTTATACGACAACAAGTTCATGAAGCATCCAGAGAAGTTCAGGATACATTGGCTTGGGCCATTAGAAGTTGCCTATGTTATAGAAGGTGGAGATGAGTAGTTTAAGACTCTTAATGGAGAATGGAAGGATGGTTTAGTGAATGGAAGTTGGTTGAAGCTGTATTGTGAGAACCAGCTGCCTCGCAACTCTCAGTAAAATCATAGGAAGAAGGATCTAGGTACCAGGTGTAGTTGAAATTGGGTACCAGACATAGAAAATACATTCTACACAGAATAGGGAGGGACAAAGTAGAAGACACAGGCTACTCTATGTAGTCTCTAGTCGAAGTAATATGGGAAGCTCAATCTGCAATGACCTGGGATGAGTCACATGTGAGTGTTGGGGGCCTGTTGGTCCTTGGTAATGGATTAAGGAAGAAAGTGAAGATTAAGGAAGAAGAAAGATGAAGTACGAAGTGCGTGGAAGGCACATAAACTAAGGAAGGGTCAAAGTGGTAAAGAAGCAGAAAAGAAGGAATGAAGTAAAGGAAAAGAAAGACGTTGAAAGAGAAGATCAAGGAAGATAAAGCATAAAAGAATATGGATCATGGAAAACTCAGCAAGATGAATAAGACACCAGCGGATGCTTTGGAGAACCTCGTGAAAAATAAGGAAGGACGGGCTGGTGAAGCCCTGAAAATGCGGGTCATGTGGACCTAGGGTTTTGGATCTAGGGTTTTGACACCTAGGCTTCGGTCTAAGGATGTCTGAGAGTCATGTAATGTATAAATAAAGGTCTACAAGAGTCAAGAGGGTTAGTATTTTGGTTATGGTTATTCTTGATTATTGTTGTCATTGTTATTGGTGAGAGCAATATTGAGTCTGTATTATGGATCTTAAACTAGGTGTGAAGAGCAACCCTGCAGTTGGGTGCACAGGGAGAGGAGATAAAGAGAGAAAGAGAGAGATATCTGTAGCTAAGTGCACAGATAGAACTGTATGTTTTCATCCAATATATCAAGAAACACATTTTTGTGGATGTAGACCTAGGGAGAGGGTGGACCACGTAAATCTTGTTGTTCTTTGTGGTTCATGATGTGTTATTTGTTATCTGTTATACTTTTATGCATGGTTGTTTTCCTTATTAAGGATAGAAGGTATAAGCTAACTTTGAGAAGCTATGTGTAAGACTTCTAAGGGATCTTTGGGTTATAGTGCGTTGTTTTTCTGGATTCACCTTGCATTTTCTATGGTTGTAGACACTTGTGTCCTACAACCCCCCTATTGCTACTTCAGGTGAGACTTCATCTGCTTCGCAGGTGTTTCCGAAAGGGCCAGTAGTTAGGGATTGTTGGTGCATTGTTAGAGTTGAACCCTGGGTATGCCCCTGTGCCAACACAACCCTTGATTTTTTACTGTTGGTTATAGATGTGCTAAGATATCCTTGCATATCTGACATATCTACTGCTAATTGTTGTGGATCTGAAGTCTGGCTTCCTCTTAGAGTGAGAGCTCTGATACCATGTTAACTTTCTAATCCTGACATCGAGGTAAATTGTTTACCAGGGATTTCCTTTTTGTAAATCAGATTAGTAACTCACAAAATAAAATACAATTGTTGAAATAACCGAAAAAATTAGTGGAAGCAAAGAAACCAATTTCAAATACATGAAGATTTATTCCCTTCAAATTAGCTTGTCATTAGAATAATATCAAAGGTTACAAGGGCTCCCAAACCTAGGAAAATGGCCCACTAAGAAATACATAAAACTATAGACAACACCTACAACCCTAGAAACTCCTCCTTGGTTATATGACCTGATACTTTCACTTTCCATACATGTACATGTTTGTCCTCATTGTATCTCTCATACATGTGCACTTTCCTCTACTGAAATTCACATACACACATGCCTATCCTCATTGTGAAGTGTGTACAACTCTATATTGTTGTTGTGGCTCTAAATTTTTTTGGATCTCCTTACGGCTACCCTATTCTCTCTTCTCCCCAACCCGTACTGATATCCATATGAAAGTCCTCCACCTATTTGAGATCTTCTTGAATCACAATCCTTCATGATCCAAGCCTTGAGCCAAAGTACTTCTCTCTCTCTCTCTCTCTCTCTCTCTCTCTCTCTCTCTCTCTCTCTCTCTCTCTATATATATATATATATAGTTTACATGTGATTCACGACAGTGAATATTGACACTCACTATGTCCATGAAAAACCCCCCTGAAATCTATGAGAGAAGATGGGGAGGTTGAGAATTTTTGGAATATTAGGGGTTCAACAACAAGATCATCTTACTCAATAAGAAGAGTATCTTATAGACCAGTTTAAGGGCATCAAATGTCACTTACAAAGAATTTAACTTGGGTGGGGAGGGTAACAACCATTCCTCCCAGCCATCCAAGCTACATCCAATTGACACACACACACACACACACACACACACACACACACACACACACACATATATATGAAAACATGTCTCCTCCCTTACCATTTCCATGCTTCTATAATCTTGAGTTATGAACTAACCCTAATCTCCAAAGTGATTGATAGTTGAGATTAAACTTTACCTCACTTGATATCAATGACTAAGATTTAATTCACTAATTCTAATAACTTTAGCATTTCATTAAATAAAACTCAACTAATTAATAAAAGCAATTTGCTTTAATAATTCCTTTAATTAAAGTAAATTACTAAGGTAGAAGGATTTGGACGACTTCCACACGTCTATGTACTTAGATCTATGTGGAAGTATCTATTTGATGCTACAAATATAAACACTTATGTGTGTGAACATTGGCCATAGTCAGGGAGTATTTAATGTCTCCCTATCACCCCATCTAGGGATCAATAAAAATTAAAGGACAAAGAGGTGGGATTTGATTCACTTATGTGTGTGCAAGTCACAATACCATTTAATATAATATATCCAAGTGAAACCACATATTTGACCACTATCTCAAGGTTTCCCCATGGCTTCAAGTTAGGCCCTCATGGGAATTGAACCTTTTCCAATAGTGAAAATCTCCTTGCTTTCCACCATTGGATCCAACCCCTTTGGGATATAAAAAATTGAAGGACAAGGGGGTGGGATTTCATCCACTTATGTTTGCATGGGTTACGATAACATTTAATATAATATCCCTAGGTGAAACCACATGTTCAACCATTACCTCAAGGTGTCCCCATGGCTTCAAGATAGGCCCTCATGGGAATTGAACCTTTCCCAATGATGAAAAACTCCTCTCTTTCCACCATTGGATCCAACCCCTTTTTGATTTAAATTGAAGGACATGGGGTGGGGGGGGTGGGGGGGGCTTTGATCCAATTATGTGTGCATGGATCACGATTCTATTTAATATAATATTTCTAGGTGCAACCACATGTTTCACCACTACCTCAAGGTTCCCCCATGGTTCTAGGATATCTCCTCATGGGAATTGAACCTTTCCCAATAGTGAAAAACTCTTCACTTTACACAATTGGATCCAACCTCTTTGGGATCCATGAGTAAGTTGTTGATTGAGGCTCTTGCAAGATAATTGTCAGTTAGGGTTAGGAAGGTATCAATATTCTCATTCTTTTCAGGAAATGAAATACACTTCCACACTAATCCTAGTAGAAGAGAAGAAGAATTTAATCAAGAAAGAAAATGACACAAGCAATCACATAGTACACCGAGATTTTACCCTGGAAACCCTTAATTGGGAAAACCAACATTCCTTTGAGCATTCTTTTCTCTTGTTGTCTTATTCAATCAGAATAAAGGGTTACATGTCTAATCTTGGTACACACCTAAGACACAATTGACATCATACTCTCTTGCACAGGAAAGAACAACCCTGTAGCCAATTTGGCTTACATATGCATGACCAACAACCTACACTTACACGTGCATTAAATTGAAAAAGTGCATTACAACATTACCTTACAACAACAACCTTTACGACCTTACAACACGACTCTTTATAGGCTTTATAGCAGGAAAAACCCTAAATATTGGCACCCAAAAATGGTTACAGATCCATGCATATCATTGGCTACAAATCACGCAAATCCTGGGATTTTGTTACAGTCGACTCCAAGTCACGTTTACCAATCGGCCTTCATTCGGTCTCTAGTCGGTTGTCTCATGCCCACACTTCTACCTCTTTTCAGTTGACTTTTCATCGATATCTTTGACTTCGACCGTACCCGGTCGACTCCCTCAACCTTTGACTTGTTGTCGATCTACCTCGACTTTGACCTGCTGTTGATCCACCTTGACTTCGACTTATTGTCGATCCACCTTGACTTTGACCATTAGTCAATTCACCTCGACTAGAATTTCACTGCAAAGAATATAACAAACCAACATTCTCCCACTTGTTGTCTTCTTTGATGAAAAAGGAGATTCCTGAACTTTCGTTCACATACCTAGGGAAGCAATGCCCATTGCCTCTCTGCACCTAGAGAAATTCACAATAGTACTCATAGACTTGATCAATGAGTTTTCTATGTTTTCCGATGTGTCTACTTTCTCCACTATCACCTTGTTACCTTCCACCATGTCTCTTATGAAATGGTGTTGTACATCAATGTTCTTAGTCTTTGAATCATAAGAAGGGTTCTTTTCCATAGATATTGAGCTTTGATTGTCGCATCTTACCTTCATAGCTCTCTACTCAAACCCAATTTCTGAACAAAACCTTTGAAGCCATACTGCTTATTTTCTTCCATGAGTGGTCACTGTGTATTCAACTTTTGTCATCCACAAGGCTACGACTGCTTGTCACTTACTCATCGAGCTTATTGCTCCACCAAACATATTGAATACATATACGATGGTTGACCTCCGTCAATCTAGATCTCCAACCCAGTTGACGTCGACAAAGCCATGTACATCTAATTTACCACTGTCACCTCCAAGTTTTCATTGGTAGCATATAACATAGCCCTCTGTGCCAAACAAATACCTAAATACTCTCCTGAAAGTTGTCCAATGCTCCTTTCCAGGTGTCAACATGTACCTTCTCAACACTCCCACTGCATGGGAAATGTCTAGTTGAGTGCATACCATCACATACATCAGAATACCAACTGCAATTGCATAGGGAACATGTGCCATGTCCTCTATATCTTCCTGTGTCTTTGGAAAATGTTCAACAGTAAGCTTTTTTCCCACATGAATTGGCACCTTCATCGATTTTCAATCCTGCATGTTGAATCGTTTTAGAACTGTTTCAACATACTTCATCTGATTCAACCAAATCTTTTTAGTGGCTCAATATCTCTTAATCTCCATTCCCCAAATTAAATTAGCTGAACCGAGATCCTTCATGTCGAGCTTGGAGGATAGTTTCTTCTTCACCTCCTTTATTGCATCCATGTTTTTTCTAATCAACAACATATCATCGACATACAAAGCTACATATATGAAATTCCCACCTTCTTCCTTGGAATATATATGCAGTGATCAACTTTTCTTCTCACAAATCCAAAACTAAAGATGTATGTGTCAAACTTATGGTACCACATCCTTGGTGATTTCTTTAGACCATAAAGGGATCTTTTGTGTAATACCCCAAAGTCGAGCCCCTGCTGAATTGTAATGATGTTTATAGGCTAGCAAGCCAAGTGTTTATAAGCTGGGAGGCTTATGCATTTATTAGGTCGGAGAGCCTAGATGTTGAAGGCCAGGGAGCCTGATTTTGTATGTGTAAATACTACATCATTAATAAAATTACATTGTGGCATGTAGACTGACCACGAAGAAACAATTATGGGGGAATAAGATCCACTAGGAAGGGAAAGGGAAGGGATAAGAGGCTAGGAAAGGGGGTTAAGTTTGAAGGCTTGCCTCCAAATGAATATTATAATATATTCCTAAAAGGGATAAGGTTTGGACATAACCTTTTATCCTAAGTTATGTGGGGAGGTGAAGGAATCCTAAGTGGAGAGGAAACGTGCTCCTGGAGAGCCATGTGTCATCAAGGACACATGCAAATATATGTGGGGAAATTAATTGTTTGGGGGATGGTCGACCCATTCACTCATGCATGGAGCATGCACGTAGTCAACCATTTTCTGCCATTGTTGAACCCTCTACCATTGTGAACCTTTGTAAATTGCACACACTGATATTTTGTTGAGCCCGTACCCTGTCTTACACGAGTTTTGTTTCTACCCACATTTTTCCCTGGACTGGTGTGGTTTGCTGTCATTACCAGAATCCATACCCGATTTTGCTACTGTGGTTATTCATTTGACTTAGGAGCTGGACAGAAGAAGCAGGATTTTAGGCCTATGGTTTTGAAGAGGCGGGTTGTCAAGCCCGCGGATTGAAGAATAAGGTTGTTAAGACTATGAGAAACTCTCTGTAGGTGAGAGATATTGCTAGGAAGTGATTTCTCCCAGAGGGGATCCAGCAACAACTACAGATCTTTGAGAATTCTTGATCTAGACTGTTGTTGAAGCCCTAGAAGGGAAGTTGAGCAACTGATGGACTATGGAACAATGAAGGTGTATATTCCCGGGGTGGGACATGCATGTGGGGAATGAGAGTTTGTGAGCTATGAGCATAGGTAGGCTTCTGGGAGGGAATTCGTCCGATTGTATTCTGTGACTTCCCTTAGTCTCATCCTAGCTTAGGAATCCCTTTCCCCGGGTAGAGTTTAGTTCCAGCTTGGGGCTGACCCACTGTTCAGAGTGAAGATCAACGTGGTCTAAGGCTGGGAGGTTCGTGGAAGGTCTGCACGTAGTCGATGGATTTATTCATAAAAAGATAAGTATCATTTTTGTGTTAATGACAAATGATGTGTTTTAAACGCATGTCAATTATTATGAGAAATGCATTTGTTTTTTGCATGTATGATTTACTGTTAATTCCACATGATTCTGTGTTGTAGTAGAATGTCCATGTTGTCTATTAAAATTTTCTTTACATGTGATTAAATATATATTCATATAAAGATGGTATTGTTATTTGGAGTAGCATGGCTAGACCCGCGTGGTTGGGGACATTACAAATTGGTATCAGAGCCCATGGTTTTAGCATTGAACCTGGATGGGCCACGAATGTGGAATTTGGAGTTAAAATTCCACATGGAATTGATGTACAGAGTGCCAGAGGGGAACTGAGAGAACTCTTGGGTGGTAATGGAGAGATCATGAGGTATAACAGTTGAGAAATGACAACAATCGTGGTTGATAACCATGAGATTGAAATTGAGCCATAGGATCCACGCAGGGGGGAAGGCAGACCATTCCCAACCATCATATCTGGAGAAGGTGCACGACAGTTAACCATCAAGTCCTTCATACTTCATTACTTCGACGATTTTTTAATTTTTTGATGAGAAAGGAGCCGAATCATGAAGCTTCGAAGTCTTAGAGTGACTCTCAACCGTAGATCATTCGGGAAGAGAAGAGCCATTGGATTTCTCAGGTAGTTCGGTGGTGTTGACCAAAATTTGGTCAGCTATATGTTCCTGCTCCTGGAATAATAATAATAATAATGATATTGGAATATGAATATTTTTTAACTATTATATGTTCATTTCATAGCCCTTGATATAAGCTTCACCATCCATTTCACGGAATCAAAATCGGAGTCTCCATGACCAAGATACTCATACTTCTGTCCATAAGTCCAATGGAGGTATTACAAGAAGAAATCTGAAAAATGTTCTAAGTGACATGCTCTATCCTCTCATTTCCCTTCACCTCTATTCATTCTCTCATTTTATACTTAGTCATTTTTCCCATTGTCTCACTACTTTCATATTCCCCTTACCATTTTCCACACTTAACCATTTTTCCTTTTTCCTTTCCACGTTCACATTCATTTCCATTTTCCTTCCCATTTTCTTTTATTTTCCTTTCCATTTTCTTTATCCCTTTTTTCCATTTCTTTCCTTTTACCTTTTTATTTTCCACAAATTTCAAGTAATTCCTTTTATTTCCCATATATTTCTTTTCATTTTTCATATTTTCCACATTTCTTTCCATATTTCACGTGATCCATTTTATACTTTCCAAACTTAGTCTTATTTACTATGGCTTACGATGGGTCCGCGGGTTCGTGATATTTCTTAAGAGTATGTTTTATCTTTGGTGATATTTCTTAAGAGTATGTTTTATCTCCTCTACCCTCACAATTCACTTTGACTTCCGCCACCTTCATAATGAACCAACTCTTTTTACTACTCTTTACTATGTAACTTCTCCAACACTTAGACAAATATATGAACGAGTTCGGTTGGTGAGGGTTGGTGATGTTTATTTCATGTTATATGAGTCCGTCTCAGCAATTCTCAAGAATTAGAATATTTTACAACTTATTTTTACTACTATCTACCTCTCCTCTCCACTTCACCTACACTTAGAATTTTTCACACTCATTACTTACTATGTGTGACTTCCTCACCTACATTCACCTAAACCCGTGAACCCACCATATTATTTTAATAATATTTTTCCTATCCTAATTTATATGAGGAACATCTCCAAGTGACACATGGCACTTTATTAACCAATGAGATACATCCACATGGAAATTAATGGATGGTGCCACATGGAAACTAATTAATGAAGACACGTGGCAACATACAAAAAGTGACACATGGAGTGATTTTATTGGATGACATATGGAAGATTCTTATGGGCGGATTGTTGGACTGCCAAGTGATTTAATGTGGCAACATTTGGTTGGGTGACTCATCATTGATGACTGGGTATATTGGTGGTTGACTAAGCATACAAAATTATTATTATATTCAACAATTTTCCAAGGGTCAAAATCCTCCAAGCTCCATAGTTCCTTCTCTGCTTGTGTTTCTTGCTAAGTATATAAAACACTTAGTTTTATATATATTAAAGAATATAATATCCCAATGCATGTGGGATAGACTTTCAAACCCAAAAAGTCGAATTTTATTAAGGGAAGCACGAAATTCATCCAAGGGACCACATTTGCCCATCAATCTTGATCGACGATGGTTGAGCATTGATCTTGTAGAGGCCATAACTTGAGCTCCGGGTGTCAGAATTGCACAAAATTTATACCGTTGAAAAGTTATTTCTGCATAGAATATGGTGGTATAGGTTTAAAGTGCTTAAAATTGATACATTTTTCTCATAAATTAAAATATCATTCAGCTTCATTTTAATGGGCCTGCGTGACAACCCAACTTCATGAGTTCATATCTTCATATTTTAGCGACGGATTTGGGAAAATTTTATATCATTGGAAAGATGAGACGATGAAGAGCACATAAGAAGTGGTTTAAATGGATAAAAATTTGATTGTCACTTCCATAAAATTAAATTACAATTGCCCTGTTTTAGTGGAGAATTAATAAAAATTTAAAAAATAAAATTTTAATTAAAAACTTTTATTAAAAGGGGAGAGGGACCCGATTTCAATGTACTTGTATTAATGATGTGAATTCATTCATGAGGAATTAATGAGGCATTAATTAAAGGAATTTGTTTAAGAAGAAACTTGTACAGTAATTTCAAGAGAGGAAGAAAACCCTAACTCCTCAGGTAGTTAGAAAATCTCTTCTTAAAAAGAGAAGAGAGGCTTCATCAAGAGGTTGAAGAATCAATATTTTAAAAGGGGCAAGGAAGAATATCAGAGGAAGAAGAAGGTACATCCATGGATAAAAAATCAAGCTTCTGATCAAAAGAAATAAATCTCCATATTCTCCATATATATATATATATATTCTTCTACACCACTTCGCATAGTTTTATGCTTAAATCTCAAAGTCGGGCACAAGGCTGAGTTGTTGAGTGTTATTCTTATATTCTTCTAATATATTTTCTTATATGATCATGGAGTATTTGTAGCCACCTATATGGCTGTCAAAGGTTTTTTAATTAAGAACATCTTTCATAAATAAAACTCCATAAAGAATTGCTTCGGGGTTGATCTCGACTGTGCTTTGTAACCCTATTTTCATAATATAAAGTATTTGAGGTTGACCTATCAAGTTATCTTTTGATCCTGATTGCAATACTCTGTTAAAATTCTTTGAGATGATCAAATCATTATCTCCTATGAATAAGATATCGATGTATTTATATATTGTTAAGAATATTGTGTGTGATGTTGATCACAATTTAATTCTGATGTTGAAGCCCTCCTTCAATCTTTTATTTTGTTGCACATAAAAATTGTACTAAGGTTATTGAAGAACCATTTTATTTCATAATATCAAGAAATAAATATTCAGGGTTTGTTTCCTAGCACTCTCCTAATCCAAGATATCACAGATATATATTTTAGTCCAAGAGGAGTACCACCTCTCTAAAAATCAAGGGGGACTAATGTTCTCGTGAGGTTGTTGTTTTGGTCCTCACGGATTCAAGCATCAACATGCAGTTTGGAGTTCATGAAAATTGGTGGAAGTGTGCGCAGAATGGACTTCCTCCCCTAGTCCTGAAGTCCCAAACTCCAGAGTGAATCTTGACCGTTCGTGTATAAGGACACATGTCAACATATCATCCTATTCAGGCATTTATCGTTTGGGGGATTTGTGGTGCAGTGTGGAGAAGTCTCCCGAAGTCTCGGAGTCCCAAAGTCTGGAACCAATCCAGATCGTCTATTCCAAGGCACACATGTCCAAATATTAATCAAGGTTCATAGTTTCAACACTCCAGAAGAAATGGTTGTGGTTTCGTGGGAGGAAGAGATCTCTGAAGTCTTGGAGCGCCGAAGTGATGTGATAGGATGACATCACCGGGGGTGACGTGGAAGTTTTCGGAAATTCGAAGTTCGAGAGTTTTGGGGTGTGCAAATGTAATATCCTCTGAAGTCACAAAGTTCATATTTAATCTGGACTATTTATTAACGAGGACACATTTCCACATATTAACTTGTTCGAGATTTCGGTAGTCCCGGGGTTGTGTGGTGTTCAACATTAAAATCTTTCGAAGTCCTAGAGTTCCAAAGTCCCGAAGCCCCGTAGTGACATGGCCTACTGACATCACCTAGAGTGACATGAACACACTAGATTCTTGCTACGTGTCATCGTGTTCCATGTTTTTCAAGGATCGTATGTACCAGTTGGAAAGTGACACGTGCCACCCACCTGATTAGGCCATGTGTTTGCTTCTCTGTTTTTCCACATAACGCTCCTCTAGAACATGGTTGGTGGCATGAAAATTTGGCAGGAAAGTTAGAAATGGCGCAAGGAAGTTAAACTTGGCGAAGAACTTAGCTAGATCGAGCCCACATTAACTTCGATCATGATCTATCAAGATTGAAGTTGTGTGGGAGATAATTCTGCAGGGCAGTCCTGCAATCCAAACCATGGTTTCATAAAAGGGGTACGTGTTAGTGTGGGGACGATAGTGGAACGATCGAAGGGTTACTCCAAAACCACCGACCCATGTCCCCGTAATTTGACAGGTATAAATTTTGATGTGATGTTTCAGTATTTATTAGTTCAAGCATGAAAACCATGGACCCCAGTGGATGCGTGGTGCCAAATCCTACAGTTATAAGACTTGACACTCGAGAGGAACTTGGTCAAAGGTTTCTTAAGTGGGAGGACTCTTGAAAGTCTGAAGGTCGGAGTCCATCTAGATCATTGATTGTAGAGGACACGTGGAAGTAGATGCACAGTCTAGATATTTGGCACTCCGGAAGATCCCAAGGAATAAGAAGTTAAGGTAGAGGAATCCCAAAGGCTCGAAGGCTAGAGTCCATATCGACCATTGATCACAGAGGACGCGTGGCACTAGATCCCAAGGTCTGAAGACTTGGTACTCCAGGGAAATTTTTTTGCTGGTTGTTTGAGTTGAGAACTCCCGGAGGCCGAAGTTAATATCAACCATTGATTGGGAGAGGGTACGTGGAAAAGGATGCCGCATTCCAGAGACTCAACACTCTGAAAGGATCGAGAGTATGGAAAGTCCAGAACTTCTGAAGCTTGGAGTCTCAGAGTTGATCATGATCGTTGGTTAACAAGAAGACGTGGTCTGTTGATGTGTGGTTTGTAAGTTCATTGGTATGAAACTCTAACATACCTATGGAGCAGTGCTTCAAAAACTCCTGAAGCTAGGAGTTCCATAGTATATATTAGTCATTGGATGCTAGGAATTCGTGGGCCATTGATCCACCCCACTTTGCATGTTCAGAGTTTTGACACTTCGGAGAATTAGAAGGTTGGAGTTGCAAAAACCTCTGGAGCCCGAAGCTTCGGAGTGCCAAAGTGTTATATCCTCGAAGGACCACCTGTTCAGTACTTCGCCAATTCAACGTTCAGGAAAATCACAAGGTAGCGAGGTAGAAACCTCTAAAACCTAAACTCTTAAAGCCCCGAAGTTCCCAAAGCTCCGGATAAGCACCCTTCTTCTATCACTTGGTCACATCCCATGGTCACATATGAATTGAGAGCTGAAGAAAAAAAGGGGGCTAATGCCCAAAAACTGTTTTAAAGAAAGAAAAGAGTTATTTTGGCTCTGAGGAAGGAGAATAACTGCACGTGGATAACATCATTAAAGGGGAAATTTTATAGTGTTCATAACTTCCTGCTAAAAACTTAGAATGGAGCAAGGGAGTGGTCATTGGAAAGGTATTGAACAATAGAAGATAACTGTTCACCCAAAAATTGGTTCTAGACAGTCAATTCCTTAGGAAAACAACATAAAGAATTTTGATATTTTTATGAATCTGAATTGTTCATGTTTGTATGAAATTGTTGAGACAGTTAGATTGACAAAGTTCTGTTGGTTGCACACTTTTGTAGAGTTATCAGCTAACAAGTAGAACATAATCATCCTAGAGTGGAGAGGGATGGATGATAAAGAGCGGTAATACATCCAAGAAGATGAAATCCAAGGAATGGATGTCCATTTGGGTATTAGGGGGGAAAAACTCGAATGGACATGGCGAAGGAAAGGATGATAACATGAATATGGTAGAGACCATTAGAAAATTGCAGAAATATGTACAGAGTCAAAAATCAGATAATGAAAGTCTTATTAAAGACAAAGAACAACATGAAGACTTCAATCTGAAGTTAATGTAGAGCTTGGACACAATTGAAAAGAAATTGTATAAGGAGAGTGGCTTCAACAAATTAGGAAGCCACAAGTTCCCTGATGAGAAAAGAAGAACAAAGAGTGGTAGAAGACCTCACCATCACTCCCAAAGAAATTCCAATAGGAGAGAACATAACATCTCAAGTCCATCTCCTATCAGGAAGCAACATAAGAGGACTGGGGTGGATGAAATGAAAGGAGAAATGAACAAGATCAAACCTCCTACCTTTGGTGGAGAGCACAAAAAGGATGAATATGTTGAGACATGTTTGTTGGGCATGAGAAAATATTTCCAATTGCATAATTATTCCTCTCATGCTAAAGGAAGAATTTATATCTACCATCTTGAAGGAAAGGCATCCATGTGGTGGGAATAGCTTGTGCAAGTGCAACACATCAAAGAGAAGAATGTTACATGGAAGGAATTAAAGAAGCATTTTTAGAAGAAATACTTAACCAAGAGGTATTATGACAAAAATATGAAAGAGTTATTTGAACTCAAACTGGGTAGCATGACCATTGATGGGTATGAAAGGAGATTTTTAGAACTGTTGAATTATGTTTCCTTCATCAAGGATGAGACCGTTAAGATTCAGAGGTATTTGAGTGGGCTTCCATGCTTCATCAGTGACAAGATTCAATATGATGATCCTAATACTTTGGAGGAAACCATAAGGAGAGCGAAGTGCTTGTATGATCATCATAAGAGAAAGACGAATTTCCAAAGAGATTGGGAAGACAAGAAGACGTTTAAGAGGGAACAGAGGCAGAAGGGGAACAAGCCACCATTTTACAGAAATAGTCCTCAAGAACAACTTTTAGAGAGCAAAAAATGGTTGAGGTAGGTGGGAAAAGGCTAAGGCAGGCACCAATTCAATGTTGGGGTTGTAAAGGAGACCATAGGTATAGAAATTGTCTTCACCGAAGTGATAAGGTGAGAGCTGTCCACAATGTAGAACAAGCAGAAACAATGGATGCAATGGGAAGAAGTGTTCCAAGGATCTATGCAGCCCTAGACAACAAGCAAGCAGAGTTTCAATCACACATGATTGTAGTGGAAGGTATGATAAATAACCATGCCTTTACTATTTTAATATATTCATGAGCTAGTCATAGCTATATTGATCCTAAGCTAGTGGAGAGATTAAAATTTCCAAGAAGCAAACATGGAAAATATTGGCTGGTATAGTTGGCTATAGGAGACAAGAGAAAAGTTGTTGAGCTGGTTAAATCATGTCCAGTGGACATGAATGGGCTAAGTACCAAGATAGATTTGAACATCCTGCCATTGGGTTCATATGATTTCCTAATTGGTATGGATTGGTTGGACCAACACCATGCTGTATTGGAATTTCATAACAAGGAATTTACTTTCTTAAATGAGGAAGGGAACCCAAGAACAATCCAAGGAATTCTGAGGGCAGTTACTTTCTGAGATATCTCAACAATGCAGCTAAAAAAATGTTACATGAAGGGTTGTCAAATATTCGTAACCCATATGGAGGAAGCGCCTAAGGATAAGGTGTTGAATATGGAGGATCACGTAGTCCTGGAAGAGTTTAGGGATGTGTTCAAGAAGATACTGGGATTACCTCAAAAGAGAGATATCAATTTCTCTATAAATTTGATGCCTGACGCAGCTCCAATATCAAAGACTCCCTATGGGATGAGCACACTGGAGCCAAAAGAACTACAGATGCAGCTTGAGGAACTGTTGAGGAAGGGGTATATATGCCCAAGTGTGTCACCTTGGGGTGCCCTAGTTGTATTCGTGAAGAAGAAATATGGGACATTGAGACTGTGCATCGATTTCAGACAATTGAACAAAGTGACTATAAAGAAAAAGTATCCTTTGACAAGGATCGATGATCTCTTTGATCAATTAAAGGATGCAAATATATTCTCAAATATTGATCTCAGGTCAGGATACCATCAAGTAAGAATAAAAGATGAATACATAAACAAAACCGTCTTCAGAACAAGGTACGGTCATTACGAATTCACAGTGGTGTCATTTGGATTATCAAATGCACCAACTGTGTTTATGTGCTTAATGAATGACGTTTTCCGGGAATATTTAGACAAGTTTGTCATTGTCTTTATTGATGACATCCTTGTATATTCCAAGATATAAGAAGAGCACGAGAAACACTTTAGGATGGTGTTATAGGTGCTAAGAGAGCACCAGTTGTATGCCAAATTAAGCAAGTGCTCATTTTATCAAAATCAAATTCACTATTTGGGGCATATAATATCCGAAGAAGGAATAACAGTAGAGCCCAAAAATATTGAAGCCATTAAAGGGTGGACAACACCTAAGAATGTCATAGAAGTCATATCCTTCATGGGTATATATGGCTACTACAGGAGATTCATTGCAGGGATTTCGAGGATTGCTCACCCAATCACTTCCTTACAAAGGAAAGGGGTGAAATTTCAATGGACAATAGAATGTGAAAAGGGCTTCCAACAATTGAAGCAGTTGTTAACTAGTGCTCCAATTCTAAGGATTGCAGATCCGAATGAAAATTTTGTGGTTTTCACTGATGCATGCAAAGAAGGACTTGGTGGAGTCCTCAGTCATAATGGGTTTGTAATTTGTTTTGAATCAAGAAAATTAAAAGAGCATGAGAGGCTCCATGCCACTCATGATTTGGAGTTGGCAGCCATAGTTCACGCCTTGAAAAAATGGAGGCACTACCTCATGAGAAAGAGTTTTGAGCTGAGGACAGACCATAATGGTCTGAAATATTTGTTTGATCAGCCTACATTAAATGCCAGGAAGAGTAGATGGTTGGAATTCCTCTATGAGTATGACGTTGATATTAAGCACATCAAAGGAAAAGAGAACAAAGTGGCTAATGCACTCAACAAGAGAGTGCATGAACTGCATGCTACAACCATTAGCATGTATCAAACTGATCTTAAAGGAATAATTTCTGAGGCTGCAAAAGTAGATTTACATTACATGGAGTTGGTAACAAAATTACAGCAAGGTAAAATGCAATAGAAGGTTGAAGATTATGAATTGGGAAATGATGAAATTCTCTTGTACAATAACATAATTTATGTGCCAAATTCTCATGAACTGAGGAGTATTATTTTTGAAATAAATGCATAATGTACCTTATGTTGGACACCTAGGATATCAGAAAATAGTTGCAACAGTCAAGAGCCAATACTATTGTCCAGGAATGAAGAGGGATATCATTGAGTACATTGCTAAATGTATGGAGTGTCAGAAGGTTAAGGATGAGCATAGGCACCCAACTGGTTTGTTGCATCCATTGCCCATTCCTGAGTGGAAGTGGGAAGTGGTGACCATGGAATTCATCATAGGATTACCCAGAACAAGCAAGCAACATGATTTTATCATGGTGGTGGTGGACAAGATTACTAAAGTTGCCCATTTTAATCCAATGAAGGTTAATCACAAGGAAACCAATGTTGTTGATATTTATATGAGGAAGGTAGAATTATTGCATGGCATACCCAAGACAATTGTGTCTGAAAGAGACCCAAATTTTACCTCAAAGTTCTGGAGGGGATTATTCAAAGGGTTCGGAACAAATCTGAACTTCAACACAACTTATCATCCCAAGTGGAGAGGAAACGTGCTCCTGGAGATCCATGTGTCATCTAGGACACATGCAAATATCTGTGGGGAAATTAATTGTTTGGGGGGTGGTCGGCCCATTCACTCACGCATGGAGCATGCACGAAGTCAATCACTTTCCTCCATTGTTGAATCCCCTGCCATCGTGAACATCTGTAACTTGCATGCACTAGTATTTTACTGAGCCTGTACCCTGTCTTACGTGAGTTCTGTTGCTACCCATGTTTTTCCATGGACCAGTGTGGCTTGCTATCTTTACTATAACCCATACTTGATTTTTCTAATGTGGTTATCCGTTTGACTTAGGAGCTGGACAGAAGAAGTAGGTTGTCAGACCTGTGGTTTTGAAGAGGCGGGTTGTTAGGCTCATGGATTGAAGAAGCAGATTGTCAGGCCTATGATCAACTCTCTCCAGGTGAGAGAGATTGTTGGGAAGTGATTTCACCTGGAGAGATTCCAACAACAGCTACAAAGCTCTGAGAATTCTTGATCTAGCCTGTTGTTGAAGCCCTTGAAGGGAAGTGGAGCAGTCGATGGACTGTGTTACAATGAAGGTGTATATTCCCAGGGTGGGATAGGCATGTGAGGAATGAGAGTCTATGAGATGTGATTGTAAGTAGGCTCCTAAGAGGGAATCTATCATGTTGTATTGTGTGACTTCCCACAGTCTCAACCTAGCTTAGGAATCCCTTTGACTGGGTGGAGTTTAGTCCCAGCTCAGGACTAACCCACTACTGAGAGTGAAGAGAAACATGGTCTAAGGATGGGAGGTTTGTGGAAGGTCTGGATGTATTCAATAGATTTATTCATAAAAAGATAAGTATCATTTTTGTGTTTAACAACAAATGATGTGTTTTCAATGCATGTCTTTTATTATGAGAATTGCATGTGTTTGTTGCATGTATGATTTACTGTTAATTCCACATGATTATGTGTTGTAGAAGAATGTTTGTGTTGTCTGTTAAAATTTTATTTACATATTCTTAAATATATATTTATATAAATATCATATTGTTCTTTGGAGTAGCGTGGCTCAGCCTGGGTGGCTGGGGACGTTACATTTTTAGTTTGCACACTAACTCTTTCTTTCCCTTTCTACAAATACTTCAGGTTGTTTAATGTAGATTTCTTCTTCCAAGTCCCCATGTAGGAACATTGTCTTCACATCCATATGTTCTATCTCCAGATCAAATTTTACAGGCAGAGACATTAATACTCTAATGGAAGTTAGTTTTGCAACAAGGGAAAAATATCACTGAAGTCGTCTCCCTCGACTTGGGAATATCCTTTCGCTACAAGTCAAGATTTGAACTTCTCGACTTATCTTGTGACATTCATCTTCTTCTTGAACATCCACTTGCTATCGACTGGATTTCTTCCACTAGGTAACTTGACTAAATCACATGTCTCATTCTTGTACAAGGATTCTGTCTCTTCGACCATGGTTTCCTTCCAGAGTTTACCCTCTGTTGAGTCGACTGCCTCACCAACAAACTTGGGCTCATCGTTGATGGTAGTTAACATGAATGCATAACAAAAGTCATACGAACTATACCTTTAGATTGGTTTTACTTCTCTTTCTGACCTCCTTATCACCGGACTCAATTGTTCCACCTCTTCCTTAGATTCAGTCGACTCATATGAATCATATTCTTTGTTCCTCAGTTCAAACCGTACCGTATCAAGATTATTCTCAGTATGAACAAATTCTTTAGGATCATACTTACCTCCAACTTATCTGAAGACCACATCTTGACTATACATTGTTCTCCTTGATGTAAGATCCCAGAGATTATATCCTTTCATCCCTTCTTTATATCCGATGAAAATACATTTGACTGCCTTCTTGTCCAACTTGCTCCTCTTTTCCTTGGGAACATGCAAAAATGCATCACAGCCAAATACTTTGAGATGTGCCACTAATGAATTCTTACCAGACCATACCTCATTTGGAGTCGTGTTGACTAGTGTTGATGAAGGAGACATATTCACCATATATCTTGTAGTCTTGACTACCTCCTCTCTGAATTCTTGTGCGAGCCCAACACCACTGAGCATGCTCCTTGACTTATCCATCAATGTTCTATTCATTCTCTCAACAACTCCATTTTGTTGTGGGGTATATGGTGTGGTATTTTGGCGTGCTATGCCACACTGCTTGCAAAACTGATCAAATTCCTTTCAACAGAATTCACCACCATTGTCAATTCTCAAAAATTTAATCCTCTTCTCTATCTGGTTTTCCACAAGAGATTTAAATTCATTAAATCTCTCGAAAACCTCTAATTTCTCCCTTAGGAAATATATCCATGTCTTCTTGGAAAAATCACTATGAAGGAGACATAATACATGGATCCACCAAGTGAAGGCACTGTAACTGGGACAAACACATCACTATGCACCAGTTCTAGAAACCCATTTTCCCTTGTCGCTCCAGATGGGAACCTCACTCGACTTTGTTTCCCATATATGAAATGTTCACAAAATTTGACTTCCAAACCACATTTAGGAAAACCTTCGACCATACCTTTTCTTTGCGTAGCTCAAAGTCCTTTTTCTCGAATGTGTCCCAACCTCTTGTGCCATAGCCTGGTCAGTTCGATTTCATCATGTCTTGTCGAGTCGTTTTGAACCAACTTAGATCGAGTCGAGTCGAGTTGTGTCGACATTGAATCAAGTCAATTCATAGTCAAGTCATAGTCGAGTCGATTTTAGGCCCCAACGATGTTGTTGCATCCAATCGATTTGACATTCCCTAACAACTTGTATAGGGTACCGATCCAAACTCGCTTCATTAAGACCATCGCACCTCTGACCATATTGCATGAATCCTTCTAAAACAGAATATGCACACTTGTGTCAGTCATATTGCTGACAGATATCAGGTTTGTTTCCAAACCCTGAATGTGTAGCACACCTGGAAGGGTTCTTTTCCTCCCATCCCGCAGTTTCATTCAAACTCTTCCTCGCCCGACAATTATGGTTATCGATTTGTCCCCCAAGAACACATCACCCCCATCATATCATTCATATTCACATAACAATTCTTTATGTTGTGTCATATGATAGGATGCTCCTGAGTCGATCAAGCAAACATCTTGATCTGACTGTGTATCGATCAACCCCAGGTACACATCACCTCCCTTATCCGAGGTCGTATTTCTCTTAGTCGATTACTTCTCATCGGATCCAACACTAACTTCTGTTTCCTTCAACTTACAATCATTTTTATAATTCCCATCTTGACCGCATTTCCATCATCTTCGTGTCGACTGAACCGGGGATTTAGATCTACCCTTCGACTTAAACTTTATACTGGATAATCTACCTTTATCTCTATCTATCAGTTGACCTCTCACTACCAGAGCATATTTGGTCGATCCTTCCATGTTCTTCCTTCTCATTTATTTCGATAACAAAGAAGCAACCCTGTCCTCTAGTGCTAGTGTGGTTGTATTACTCCCAATAGCCATGACTAAGCTATCCCAAGAGTCTGGAAAACAACAAAATAGACTGATACACTTCTCCTCATCAGTGATATTTATATCCACATATGAAAATTGGCTTAACATGGTATTAAACACATTTAAATGCTTAGTCACCGAACTTCTATCACTCACCCTCAGAAGATACAATTCCTTTTTGAGAAACAACTTATTTACCAGAGATTTCGACTAGTATAAGCTTCCCATCTTGCCACATAGTTTCTTGGCTGAATCTTCACCTAAGACATTCAACAACACCTAATCTACAAGATAAATCCAAATCATACTTCTTTCTCTTCTTTCAAGTTTTTCCCATTCTTCCGTCGACATACCTGTCGGTTGGGTACCTTGACAGACTGTTGTCCATTGTTCTCGATCTACAAGAATATCTTCCATTTTAAGATTCCAAAGCTCTAAATTCTGGCCATTGAATCTTTCTATCTCTATTATGGAAATGTTGGCCATTCTTTACCATGATCGTTAACACAATTTATGACTTACGACTCTTATTGTACCTAGGGTTTAGTTCTTAGATTCAAGATTTTCAAATCAAGATATGATATACTCGCTAAAGCACAACACCTCTATGATAAATCACTTGTCAGGGAAGACCTAAGCTATGATACCACATGTCAAGAAATGAAATACACTTCCACACTAATCCTAGCATAAGAGAAGAATAATTTAATCAAGAAAGAAAATGACATAAGCAATCACACAATACACTGATATTTTACCTTGGAAACCCTTAACCGGGAAAACCAACATTCCTTTGAGCATTCTTCTCTCTTGTTTTATTATTCAATCAAAATAAAAGGTTACATATCTAACCTTGGTCCACACCTAAGACACAATCGACATCATATTCTCTTGCGCATACAAGAACAACCCTGTAGCCAATTTGTCTTACATATGCATGACCAACAACCTACACTTACAGATGCATTAACCTGTAAAAGTGAATTACAACATTACCTTACAATAATAGCCTTTATGACCTTACAACATGCCTCTTTATAGGCTTTACAACATGGAAAACCCTAAATATTCACGCCCAAAAACGGTTACAGATCCATGCATATCATTGGCTACAATTCCCACAAATCTTGAGATTCTGTTATAGTCGAGTCCAAGTCAGGTTTACTAGTCAACTACCAGTCGACCTTCATTTGGTCTCTAGTCGATCGTCTCATGCCCACACTTAGACCTCGTGTCAGTTGAATTGTCATTGATATCTTCGACTTTACCCAGTTAACTCCCTCAACCTTCGACTTGCTATCGATCTACCTCGACATCGACCTGTTGTCGATCAATCTTCACTTCAAATTGTTGTCGATCCACCTTGACTTTGATCGTCAGTCGATTCACCTTGACTAGACTTTCACTGCAAAGAATATAACAACCCAACACTTATGGCTTGTGGGCTTGAGAGTGTGATGGTTTATTTTCCAAGCAAAAAAGAAATTATATTAAAGTATTTTTTTCCAAGGAAAGCCTCATGTAAACCCAAAGGATGCTTACTTATATTTGTGAATAACAATCCTAATAAACCCATCGGCTAGACTAATGTGTCTTACCTAAAAGGCATTAAACTGGGCACACACTAACATTGAACTAACCAAATAACCAACAAAATTGATGACAACTAATTGAACTAACTTATTTCATATATTACTAAAATATTATATATATATTTTTAAATAAACTCCTAAAAAACAATTAAATTATGAAATTAAATTATATTATATTTTATATTATTAAATATAAGATACTTAAAAGGAAATAATACCCATCTTCAATACATTTTTGTTATATGTATAATGTAATTAATCATACAAATTTATAGTTTTATATAAAATAATATCTTAAATTTATAAGATTCACTATATTTTTTAAGTTTTAAATGATTAATGTTTTCTCATAGTAAAAATAACGTTTTAATTTAAATTAATTTTAAAATAAAAATTATTTATATATTTTGTTTAAAACTTTATCTCTTTTTTATTTTTTTCATTTTTAATCAAAATTAATTTTAAAATATTATCTATATATTTTATTTAAAACTTTATCTTCATCTTACTCTTCTTCTTTTTTTCAATTTTTTACATTTTTATTTTAATATATTTTTTCCCCTTATTCTTCTCTCTTTATATTATATTCTTTTATAAAAATAAAAGAAAAATATATTATCTTTACAAGTGGAGGAGAATGGATTTAGAAGGTAAGCTTAATGTCTTTCTCATTTATTCACTTAGTGTGTCTCTATATATCTCTTAAATTTATGATATATTAATTGAGCTGGTTCTAATCAAGTTTCAAAGAATGTATACTGATAAAATTGACATTAATGAAGTTTCAAAGAAGTGGTTGAATTTATACAACTATTTACCCTATTTCATCATTATTATTGCTCTTTTTTTATTATTGTTTTTCACTTTTCCAATTTACCGATATTTTCCATGAAGTATGTATTACTCAAAAATGTTATATCTATTAGTGAGGGGGGAGAATATTTTCACCAATGGGAAAGATTCAATTCCCATGAAGGATTTTCCTGAAGACATAGTGATCCATAAAATTTAACATGTATCTTTCTAAATAATTCATTACATTGGATCTTCGAAAAAATATTATTGTTAGTGAACAACACATTCCAATAATAATTCAAGATATATATTTACCCTCCTAGAGAAACCCACTTCACAAAAACTCCAACAATGGAATTATGGTCTGCTCTTTGCTTTATGGAATATTAGAATAGAGATTTTTATAAATTACAAGATTACTATGCACATAACTTTGTCTACAACATTAAATTATTGTCTTTGTCTCCACTTGCAATCATATTTAGAATGAAAACTTGTTATAGCTATGGGATAGAGTGATTTATCGTTTAAGATTATCTAGTGTATCTCTATTGCGGCCTCAATAAACTCAGCCTTAAAAAAAGGAAGGCATTTTTGTACTCTCTTCAGTGTTCAAAATCACACAAAAAACCCAAATCTAACCATCAATGGGAAATTTATAATCTTGGTTATGGCCATTTGAGTTCCCATTAGGAATTTTTGAATACCAAGTCAATTGGGTTTACATATTCCAATTGGTCCATTGACCCATAAGCAATGATCATTTATTTTCTATAAAATCATACCATTCACCTTGAAGAATTTATGGTGATTCCTTCCACATGGTGAACCACACTGTATAAAATGAGTAAGATCACGTTTCAATCCTTGGGATGTGACCAATCCTTGATTCTAGCATGTTCCATATACTTCATTCCTAAGGGTATAACCTCACTTTTTTTTTACAAATGTAACCTCCTTTCAATCCAAACATCGACCTCCCTTCATTCTCAAGACTCATATATTTCCAATCAAATGGTTTCATTTACATTCAAGTGGAAACCTTTAGTGCAATTTCTCTTCATTCTTATGATTCTTTCTTCATTCAAATGTAAGGTTGCGATTTGTCTTTCTCTAAAATAAATTTAGATTAGGAATTAATATTTTATAATCACTTTTATTATATTTTATTAATTATCACAATATAATTTTGTATATTAATATAGGTTTATCTTCATCTTAAACGTAGATAAATTTGATGTTTTAAAAGATTTAGAGTTAAAATAGAACATAAAATTTATAATGAAATAATGCAATTTCCCTTCATTGTTGGCTTAGTTCAATTGTAAGGTTGTTATTTGTCTTTGTGTAAAATAAATTAAAATTAAGAATTAATCTTTTATAATGACTTTTATTATATTTTATTAATCATCACATTATAATTTTGTATATTGATATAGGATTATCTTCATCTTAGATGTAGATAATTTTGATGTTTTAAAAGATTTAGAGTTAAAATAGAACATGAACTTTTAAATGAAATAAGGTGTTGTACAAGAACTAAAATTTTTTGGTTATTTTTTTTTAAAACATATAAGATGAATAAAATGGATGGAAAACACTCGTTCTTGAAATGTCCCACCTACAAAGACATTAGATTTTAAATTAATTAAAAAAAAAAAAAACTATAATAAAATCGAAATCCGAAACTTATTAACCAATAAAACTAAAAAAAAACTCTAATTTCATTTCCAAATTATTTAATTATAAAAACAACATATTCAATCCAAGCTATTAGTTTTAATTTATAAGTTCAATAAACTAAAATCCATCCCATAAATTTTCTCCTCCTCATGACTATATATATACTTCATGATTATATATGAGGGGGAAGAAGGCTCTACAGTTTCAGGTCAGATAAGGGAATACATATGGACGCAGTCTTATAAGCCTGGAAACTAGGGCCTCAGGCCCACTTCCTCTTTCCGCCCTTTCTTTCCCTCCCCCTTTCCACCTCCCCCCTCCCCGGACCTTCGGTCTCTTCCAGGCTCCTTCCCTTCCCATGTCCCTTTTTCTGTCAACCAAAAAAGGGCATTGCAGGTCCTCAACACACCGCCAATTTGAAACCCTTTCTTCCTCTGCTGATATCCTTTTCTGGGTGCGATGGTCTCTTTTGTGGCGTCTCCATCCTCCGCGGTCTCGGTCAACTAACATGGTGAACTACGATGACATAGTAGACTACTCCCCGGATCCATCTAATTTTTCTGCCCTGGACCACTCCACCTGGCAGTTCCCCCTTACACCTCATCGGCTCGGGCCCTCCCGATCCTATCCCATTGCACAGCTCCTTGAGTGACACCTCCCCCCTACCTCCCAGGCACTACACTTCTTCTTCTTGTTTTTTCATTTCCCTACTCATTGGTCCCCCATCTACTGACTCCACATGCTATAAAACCCTTTTTCCTTCGCATTTTGAATACTTCCCCAACCCACACTGGAATAACCCCACTTCAACTCTAGACCCTTGGGTGCCTCCCCCCCTCCCAGAATCAAACCCCCTTCTAAATATCCCCACCTTGGACCCCTCCCCTATGGGTATACAACTCTTGGATCAAGGTTTACCCTCTTCTTGTTTTTACTTAGATATGGAGCAGGCCATACCCCCTTCCCTTGGCATACATTAGTAAGTTGGGCTTATAGCCTCTAGTTTGGACCCATCTAATCTAAATGGTTGGGATGGAATTTTGGGAGATTCCTCTAGAACTCTTGGTACCCTTGTAGCAGACACTACTTTTCCTCCCAGTCTTAGTCATAGGAAGTGAAGAAGGAACAAGTGCATTTCGACCACATCAATAGAATCAAATATTGTTCTTGGTCAAGCTATTACTATGTCGGAAGCCACATACATGGCTGAAAAACTATTGTGGGAAAATCCTACAACCGACAATTCAGTTTCAAAACCCTGCAATCTTGGGTATTTGATTCTTGGCGGGGATCACCCCCACAATTTAGTCGTTTATCAAAAGGGTGTTTTATGTTAAAATTCACCAACTGCAACCTTGCTGAAAAAGCCCTTCTGAGTGGTTGGAGTATTGATTCTACCCTTGTACTTCTGAAGAAATGGGAACCCACCTTTGATGTAGCCATTGAAATATTGGACACCTTCCCCATTTGGGTTTGCCTACCAGGTCTCCCACCACAATAATGGTCGAAAAAATTCTTCCAAGTGTTTGGAAATGAACTAGGGTCATTCATAGAGGAAGATATGTCCTTCAAGGAAATAGGAGAGATGGTTGTTGCACGAATCCTTGTCTCCCTGAATATCAAAAATGGACTACAAAAGCAATTCAATATGATGAACGATGGACTCACATGCACTTAGTTGTTGGACTATGAATGGATCACCTTCTATTGTAGACACTTCCATGAACATGGGAACATCTTGAGGGACTTTCATCAAAATTTTCATTGTCAAAAATCAAACTCTCCTCCTGCTCAAAACCAAATACGCCCCAGAACTTTGGACGATCATAGCACCAGTTCTTCACATACCACAATGGATCACTCACAACAGTCAGGAAAGAAACAACCAATTCCATAGAGTAGAAAACTTGCCTCATGCACTAAAGCACAACTGCAGGCTCCCCCCGAATGGAATTCACTATAGCGGCCAACCCCCTCTCTGGTCAACAACCACTCTTTCCTCTCCATACACTCATGTGTAAGCATCTTTCATATCTTGTCCCTTTTCCTATCAACAATGTTATTCACTCTTTTAATTTTTTAAAGATGCCCCCCCCCCCATCTATACAAAACCTTGCCTTCCCCATCCTCTCTTCCTCCTAGGACCCTCCCTCTCTTTCCTCCTTCCTCCTCCCCACCCTTTCCCCCTCCACTAGCGGCCTCACTATGCCTCCTGAGCTCCCCTCTGTCTCATCTTCTAGTAACCCCTCCTTGATTGGCTCTGAGGACTCAACTATCAGATTTAGCCTCAGAAATTGTAATATTTTGGTTCCAAGGCTAGAAGGGTCTAGTTTAGGCACAAACCCAGGCATACATAAACTAAAAAGAGGTCAAGGTAAATCCTACCATCTCTCTAAAGAATAAAACCATGCACTAATTGACATCATTTTTGGTAGACAAAGATCAATTTTTGGGGCCCTTAGAGCATCACAATCCCTGACAGGGCTTTCCCCATGAAATTCCTCTCTTATAATTGCATGGGTTTGGCAAGTCCCCAAAAGAAACTTGTGCTAAAAATGATGATTACACATAATCAACCTTCTATAATTCTACTACGAGAAATGATGTCTTTGGAAGCCTCAGTGACAAATTCATTTGAATCCCTCTTTCCATCTTGGCAATTTATCGGGATAGATGTAATTGGTAGCTCGGGAGGACTAGCCATTGGATGGTGCAAAAAATCAGTCAAGCTTAAAAATTCTTGGTCGTTGGAATCATGCGTAGGGGTAGATATCTTTCTGGAGGGTTTTGGGCTGGAGATCAGGGTTCTAAATGTGTATGGGCCTTATTCTGAAAATACCACTTTTTGGGAATCACTCTTCAAGAAGGACCTTTTGAAAGCAAAAAATATGATTTTAGGCGGAGACCTAAATCTCTCCTTTGGGAATGCAGAAGTCTAGGGACCTATGGCTCGACCAGACCCCCGATCTTCCATGTTTTCCCATCTCTTCACTGAATTGGGAATCATTGATATACCACCCATCAAGATCCTCCCCACCTAGAGAAATATGAGGACGAGAGATGCCAGGGTGGCTAAGATATTAGATCGATTTCTGGTCCATAAATTCCTCTTCAATTACCCTCTCCATTTAAAACAATGGATCAAGAACGGAAGAGATTCAAACCACTACCCGATTTGGCTTGAACATGATTTTGGCCCAAAGAAACCAGCTAGTCCTTACAAGTTCAACACTACCTGGCTAGAGGATGAAGACTTCTAAAATTTGGTAAAGGAAAATTGGATGGCCTTTGATCCAACAATCGCCCCCCCAACAATAGTTCAGTTTGTGGAAAACATTAAGTGTATAAAGCAACTGACTTTAACTTGGGCTAGTGCAAAGAATACTAGAGAAGACACAGAACTAAGATAGCTTGAAGCCCAGCTTGATCATATCTCTAAACTAGATGATGGAGGTTATTACTCACAAGAAACCAAAGAAAATTTAATATCCCTGGAGACCTGACGTAAAAAGTTGTTGGACGACAAAGAAGTCGAATGGTGTCTCAAAAGTAGAGCCATCTGGTTGGACAAGGGAGATGAAAACACAATTTTTTTTCATGCCTTCACAAAAGGAAGGAAGGCCATAAACACTATTTGGAAACTACAAGGTCAAGGGAACCCTCCAGCCACCTCTTTTGAGGATCTAGCTCATCTAGGGATCACACACTTCAAAACTCTTTTTAAGGCTGATCCAAGAGAAAACATCACAGACATTATAAAATCGGTACTCTACTTCCCAAAATTTATGGATGAGGATGGAAATATAGATCTCTTTGTTGAATTCACTAAAGGATAACTAAAATAAACAATCCACAACTTCCAAAAGGATAAAATCCCAGGTCCAGATAGGTGGACTATTGCATTCTATGTGGCTTTCATTGATCTAATTGGAGCAGACCTTCTACAGGTTGTAGAGGAATCTAGAAGGAATGGACGTCTATATGCACCTATAAATTCGACCTTCATTGCTCTCATCCCCAAAAAGGATGAGCCTCAATCCTTTGATGACTTCTGACCCATATCCCTCTGCAACTGCCTCTACAAAATCATAGCCAAAATTATTGAGAGAAGGCTAAAGCCCATCCTCTCAAACACAATCTCAAAAGAACAATTTAGTTTCCTCCAAGGATGCCAAATACATGAAGCTATTGGTGTAGCCCATGAAGGACTTCACAGCCTAAAAACCTCCAAATCCCAAGGAGCCATACTAAAAATTGACCTCTCAAAGGATTTTGATAGAGTAAATTGGTCCTACATCAGACTCCTCCACATTTGGGATTTGAAGTTCCTTTATCAAATGGATCATGGCTTGTTTAACTTCAGTCTCCTTTTCTATTCTGATAAACGAGGAAACCTCTCCTTTCTTTCACTCAGAGCATGGTCTAAGGCAAGGTTTCCCACTCTCACCTCTCCTTTTCCTTCTGGTGGTTGAGTGCCTCAGCCGAGCAATAGACCACGAGGCCCACTCAGGGGATTTCCATGGTATTTTGATTGCCCCAGGCCACAAAATCACCCACCTTCTTTTTGTGGATGATATTACTTTATTCTGCAGCGGTCGACGCTGGGATGATGAGAAAGTGGCTGAAATTTTAAACATGTTCCATCAAGCCATAGGTATGACCAACAATGTTTATAAATCAAAAATTTATTTTTATCAGATGGAGAAGGAAGTAGAAGTATTCTTTAAAATTGTTTTCCCCTACAAGACTCTAGACTTTCAGGAAGGAATAAAATACCTTGGTTTTCATTTAAAACCAAATGATCATCATAAATTGGACTAGCGTTGGCTACTAGCCAAGTTAGAAAACTGATTAAAAGAATGGAGTTTCAAGTGCATTTCACGAGTAAGAAGGCTCACTTTGGAAAAATTGGTACTGGAAGCCATTCCATTCTACTAGATGTCACTTTCCTGGATCCCAAAGGGCATTCTAGATAAATCCAAAATAATTTGTTTCCGCTTTATCTGGTCTAGAACACAGGAAAAATTTACCACCCCCTAGGCCAAATGGGATCAACTAGCTTGTCCAAAATCCCTAGGTGGATGGGGCCTAATTTTTTTTTCCTTTTTGAAAAAGCATTGGCAGCCAAATCTGGTTGGAGACTGCTCACCATATATAGCCTTTGGACAACTATTTTCATACAAAAGTGCATTCGACCAGATTCACTTGAAGACTAGATTCGAAAACCAAAAAAACATCATACAAACTGCTCCATTATCTGGAAGGCCATCCTATCCTCTTTTTAGGTAATCAATGATGGACTAGCCCGAAGAGTGGGAATTGGATCCCAAATACGAATTGGAGTTGATCCCTATCCAGGAAGTGGGGTCACTCATTCACTGAGTCTTGAGCTGATTGACAGAATTCACCTACAAGGTTTTTTTTACCTTTCACAGGTAACAAACCCAATCACCACCACTATCTGGCAACAAGGATGGAAAAAGGTAGAAACTCTCGGTTTGCATGCCCCACACATAGAAAATTGGAACAATTATATTTTTTCACTCTAGTCAAGTCACATTCGCATCACAAAAGAAGAAGATGAACTTGTATGGAAAAAAAATCCTCACAGGGTATACACTCCAAAATTGGGATACATCTCAATAAATATTGAACTTTTTCAAAGAGAGACACCTTGGTGGTGGTGAGGGCTATGGAAAGTAAAATGCCCACAAAAAGAAAAAAATTTCATGTGGTGTGTACTCAATAAAAAATTCCCCACTTGGGACAACATGCGAAAGCGAAGCATTGAAGGACCTGGATGGTGCACCCTTTGCAAAGGAGCCAATGAAAATAGTATGCACCTTTTCATCCTCTGTCCTTTCTCCAAATAGGTCTGGCAAGACATAACATTACATCTAAATCAGATACTCACTTGGGAAGGACCCTCTGTTGAAACAACCTAGAAACAATGGACACAACATACGTATTAAAAAAACATCAATGCTTTACCTTTTATTATCTGTTGGGGGATTTGGTTAGCACGCAATAAGGAAATCTTTCAGGACCAACCTTCCCTTCTTGAAATCACTACCGCCCAAGGATTAACAATCCTCTCACATTTCCCTCAGGGAAAAGATATCCCTGCACTACTCCCCAGATATGTTTTATTTTCTGTCGTGGAACCTGGAAGTTCCCCCTTGCACCTCACCTACTCGGACCCTCGCAATCCTATCCCGTTGCACAACTCCTTGAGTGACACCTCCCCCCTACCTCCTGGGCACTACACTTATTCTTCCAATTATTTCCCCCTACCTCACTATGTTCAGAGGTGGTTTCTGCTTCTGTTTCTCCGTTTCCCTACTCACTAGTCCCCCATCTACTGACTCCACCAGCTAGAAAACCCTTTTTTCCTTCGCATTATGAATACTTCCCGGACCCACACTAGAACAACCCCACTTCAGCTCTGGACCCTTGGGTGCCTCCCCCCCTCTCGAAATAAAACCCCCTTCTAAATCTCCCTACCTTGGACCCCTCCCCTGTGGGTATACAACTCTTGGATCAAGGTTTCCCCTCTTCTTGTTTTTACCAAGATATGGAGTAGGCCATACACCCTTCCCTTGGTGTACATTAGGAAGTTGGGATTATAGCCTCTATTTTGGACCCATCTAATCTAAATGGTTGGGATGATGTTTTGGGAGATTCCTCTGGCACTCTTGGTATCCCTGTAGCATAAACTACTTCTCCTCCTAGTCTTAGTCACAAGAAGCAAAGAAGGAACAAGTGTATTTCGGTCGCATCAGTAGAATAAAATATTTTTCTTGGTCAAGATATTACTATGGATGAAGCCACAAACATGGCTGAAAAAACCCTTGTGGGAAAATCCTATGGCTGACATTTCAGTTTCAAAACCCTGCAATCTTGGGTCTCTAATTCTTGGCGGGGATCACCCCCACAACTCATTCGTTTATCAAAAGGGTGGTCTATGCTAAAATTATCCAACCACAACCTTGCTAAAAAATCCCTTTTGAGTGGTTGGAGTATTGATTCTACCCTAGTACTTCTGAAGAAATGGGAACCAACCACCTTTGACGTAGCCACTGAAAGATTGGACACCATCTCCATTTGGGTCTGCCTACTAGGTCTCCCACCACAATACTCATCGAAAAAATGCTTCCAAGTGATTGGAAATGAACTAGGGTCATTCATAAAGGAAGATATGTCCTTCAAGGAAACATGAGAGATGGTTGTTTCTCAAATCCTTGTCTCCCTCAATACCAGAAATGGACTACAAAAACAATTCAAGATGACGAACGGTGGACGCACACACACTCAACTGTTGGACTATGAAGGGATCCCCTTCTATTGTAGATGCTTCCATGAACATGGGAACATATTGAGGGACTACCATCAAACTTTTCATGGTCGAAAATCGAACTCTCCTCCTTCTTAGAACCAATTACGCCCCAGACCTTTGGACGATTGCAACACTAGTTCTTGACATTCAACAACGGATCACTCACAATATTCAGGAAATAAACAACCAATTCTAGAGAGAAGAAAACATGCCTCATGCACTGAAGAACAACTACAAGCTCCCCCTCGAATGGAAGTCACTATAGCATTCATCCCCCTCTCTGGTCAATAACTGCTCTTTCCTTTCCATACACTTGTGGGTAAGCATCTTTCATATCTTGTCCCTTTTCCTATCAACTATATTATTCACTCTTTTCATTTTTTAAAGATGGAACCACCCCCCTCTATACAAAACCTTCCCTTCCCCATACTCTCGTCCTCCTGGGACCCTCCCACTCTTTCCTCCTTCCTCCTCCCCACCCCTACCCCCTCCACTAGCGGCCTCACTACGCCTCCCAAGCTCCCCTCTGTCTCATCTTTCGATAACCCCTCATCAATTAGCTTTGAGGACTCAACTATCATATTTATCCTAAAAAATCACAATATTTTGGTTTCAAGGCTAGAAGGGTCTAGGCTAGGCACAAACCCGGGCATACAAAAACCCAAAAAAGGTCGAGGTCGAACCTTCGATCTCTCTAAAGCACAAAATTGTGCACTAATTGAGATTGCTTCTGGTAGACAAAGATCAATTTTTGGGGCCCTTAGAGCATCACAAGCCCTGGAATGGGTTTCCCCATGAAATTCTTCTCTTATAATTGCAGGGGTTTGGCAAGTCCCCTAAAAAAACTTGCGCTAAAAATGTTGATTACACATCATCAACCTTCTATAATTCTACTACAAGAAACAATGTCTTTGGAAGCCTCAGTGACAACTTCACTTGAATCCCTCTTTCCATCTTGGAAATTTTTTGGGATAGATGCAACTGGTCGCTCGAGAGGACTAGCCGTCAGATGGTGCAAAAAATTAGTCAAGCTTAAAAAATCTTGGGCATTGGAATCATGCCTAGGGATAGATCTCTTTCTAGAGGGTTTGGGACTGGATATAAGGGTTCTAAATGTGTATGGGCCTTATTCTAAACATGCCACTTTTTGGAAATCATTCTTCAAGAAGGACCTTTTGAAAGTGAAAAATATGATTCTAGGCAGAGACCTAAATCTCTCCTTTGGGAATGCATAAGTCTAGGGACCTTCGGCTTGACCAGACCCCCAATCTGTCCTATTTTCCCATATTTTCACTGAATTGGGAATTATCGACATACCACCCATCAAGATCCTCCCCACCTACAGAAATATGAGGACGGGTGATGCCAGGGTGGCTAAAATATTATATCGCTTTCTGGTCCATGAATCCCTCTTCGATCACCCTCTCCATTTAAAACAATGGATCGAAAGCGAAGGAGATTTAGATCACTACTCGATTTGGCTTGAACTTGATTTTGGCCCAAAGAAACCAACCATTCCAGTAGTCGACCCCCCAACAATAGTTTAGTTTGTGGAAAATATTAAGCGTATAAAGTAGCTGACTTTAACTTGGGCTAGTGGAAAGCATACTAGAGAAGACGTATAACTAATACAACTTGAAGCCCAACTTGATCATATCTCTAAACTAGAGGATGGAGGTTATTACTCACAAGAGACCAAAGAAAATTTAAGATCCCTGGAGACCCAACGTAAAAATTTATTGGACGACAAAGAAGTCGAATGGCATCTCAAGAGTAGAGCCATCTGGTTGGAAAAGGGAGATGAAAACACAAAATGTTTTCATTCCTTAGAAAAAGGAAGGAAGGCCATAAAAAATAATTGGAAACTACAAGGTTAAGGGGACCCTCCAACCACCTCTTTTGAGGATCTAGCTCATCTAGGGATCACACACTTCAAAACTCTTTTTAAGGTTGATCCAAGAGAAAACATCGCAAACATTATAAAATCGGTACTCTACTTCCCCAAATTTGTGGATGAGGATGGAAATAGAGATCTCTTTGTTAAAATCACCGAAGGAGAACTAAAAGAAACAATCCATATCTTCCAAAAGGATAAAAGCCCAAGTCCGGACGAGTGGACTATTCAATTCTATGTGGCTTTTTTTGATCTAATTGCAGAGGACCTTCTACAAGTTGTAGAGGTATCTAGAAGGAATGGGTTTCTATATGCACCTATAAATTTGACCTTCATTTCTCTCATCCCCCAAAAATATGAACCTCAATCCCTTGATGACTTTAGGCCCATATCCCTCTGCAACTGCCTCTACAAAATCATAGCCAAAATTATTGAGAGATGGATAAATCCCATCCTCTCAAACATAATATCAAAAGAACAATTTGGTTTCCTGCAAGGACGCCAAATACATGAAGCTATTGGTGTAGCCCAGAAAGGACTTCACAACCTAAAAACCTCCAAATCCCGAGGAGCCATACTAAAAACCTATGAAAGGATTTTGATAGAGTAAATTGTTCCTACATTGGACTCCTCACACATTTGGGATTTGAATTTCCCTTTATCAAATGGATCATGTCATGCTTAACTTCAATCTCCTTTGATATTATGATAAACGAGGCAGCCTCTCCTTTCTTTCACTCAGAACGCGGTCTAAGGCAAGGTTTCCCACTCTCACGTCTCCTTTTCCTTCTGGTGGCTGAGTGCCTCAGCCGACCAATCGACCACGAGGCTTGCTCGGGGAATTTCCATGGTATTTTGATCGCCCCAGGCCACAAAATCACCCACCTTTTTTTAGTGGATGATAATCTTTTGTCGACACTGGGATGCTGAGAATCTGGCTGAAATTTTAAACATGTTCCATCGAGCCATAGGTATGACCATCAATGTTCAGAAATCAACAATTTATTTTTATCAGATGGAGGAGGAATTATAAGCATTCTTTAAAATTATTTTCCCCTACAAGACTCTGGACTTTTAGGAAGGAATAAAATACCTTGGTTTTCATTTAAAACCAGATGATCATTGGAAATCAGACTGGCGTTGGCTACTAGCCAAACTGGAAAACCGATTAAAAGGATGGATTTTCAGGTGGCTTTCACGAGAAGGAAGGCTCACTTTGGAAAATCGGTACATGAAGCCATTCCATTCTACTGGATGTCACTTTCCTGGATCCCAAAAGGCATTCTAGATAAATCCAAAAGAATCTGTTTCTGCTTTATCTGGTCTAGAACATAGGAAAAATTTACCACCCCCTGGGCCAAATGGGATCAACTAGCTTGTCCAAAAGCCCTAGGTGGATGGGGCCTAAAAAACATTTTCCTTTTTGCAAAAGCATTGATAGCTAGACGATAGGGCTTCGGATGTATATTATATTTCATTTTATATCATTTATGAAAAATACGGAGCATTATTTATATATCTATATATAATTTTTTTTATGAATAAAATAATGAATTAAGTATTGGTATCTTTTTAAATTTGATTTCATTAAAATTTGGTAAATTTAATTTTCATTGTTTTCATTCAAATTCAGTAAATTTGAAATTTAATTTTTGTTAAAATTGATTATTAAGTTGTTGGAATTGATACACGAAATTGAATTCATCAATATATTAAAATGACATTCCAACAAACAAATTTAACTAAGTTATCAACAACCTTGTTAAATTGATACACGAAATTGACTTCACCAAACTATTGAAATGATATTCCAACAAACAAATTTAACTTAAGTTTTCAAAAATAAAATTTATTAATAATAGTCAACAACGATAACTGTCCTCACCCACCTAAAAAATATTTCCACAAACTTTCTTCACTGTGTGTGTCCCCGGGATCCCACTACGTGTTTGACGGATTGGCACCACCAATGAAATCTAAGTACAGCTATTTGATGTCCCGCTCAGGCTTCAGCTTCCCACTCATCCTTTCAGTCCCACACTCCAGTCAATGAAATTTATTTACATGTATGCTGACACCAGGGTTGAAATTTGATATCATTCATGCTTGTCAATGAAAGTTTTTTTAATTTATATAAATTCTAAATTTATATGGATTAAAGTTTTTTCATAATTTCAAAGCAAATAAATAATAAAGCTATTTAAATTTAAAAAATAAGATGATAATAATAATAATAATTTGTTTTTAAGGTTACTGTCAAACCAGACACTAAATTAGTGTATGAGATTCTTTCTGTCCAAAGATTTCACTGGTAAAGTATATATACTTTATTCCCTCTAGATTTGAACATGTAATATTAAAATTATTAAATTTATTATTTTAATATTTTTTTACCATTTTATTTTATTTATAAAAATAAAATATTAAATTTTATAATTTTTTTTTTATCTTACCAGTTTATATCATCTTTATAATTAAATAATAATCTATAAATAAGTAATCACTATAAGTATTGGGTATGGGTAGTAAAGTCCAATAATATGAATCTTTATAAATTATTTAAAAGTTTTATCTTTATAATTCAAGTAATTAATATAAGTATAAGTAACAATATCCAATCATATAAATTTTGATAAAATATTAAGAAAATTTTGATATAACATATTAAGAAAAATTATTTTTTTTATAAAATATTAATAAATTAAAATTGATTTATTTAATTTTATTTGTCTTATATATGAATTTAGTGATTGACTTAATCGTGACCTTAAAATCATATTATAATTATATTATTATTATTATCATCATCTCTTAAAGAATAGTTTTATAATCATTTATATTATTTCTTTTTAATTTTATATCTTCTATAAATAATAATATTACATTAGAATAATATTTAATTTTTTTATTAAATTATAAAAAAGATAATAGGTAATATTTCTTTTTTTTTCCATTTAAATTAGATTAACTTAACCTTAATTAAAATTGATTATCAAATTATTAAAATTAATTATCAAAATTAAAAATATCCAAATTAATAATTATAATATGAATATTATAAATTTTAATTGATAAATAAATTTAAAGATTTTTAAAAACCTTCACTTCATTCAAATTATGCAATTTTATCAAGCAAAATTATTGACTTGTTCTCCTACACTATTTTTATATGAATGTTCAAAAATCTACATGATATGTTTTCCAATGATTTTTTTCATTAAAAACCATAAATATATAATTAAATAAAAACATTATATACTTAACAAATCTTTTGGGAGCAACATAAAAAGCGTAGTGGTTGATCTTTCCATATGCCACTCATAGATAAATTTCTCTTGAAGGTTTCAAAAGCAAGTTGACATTGATTAGTCCAAGAAAATTATGCATCTTTAGATAGTAAAGAAAATATAGGAAATCAATAAAAAAAACAATGATACTAATTAGTATGTCTTAAAAAATTATAACATTTTTTTTGTGTTTTTGGGGTGTGAAGATTGGATATAACTTTAGTTTTTATAGGCTCTGTGTTGAAATATAGATTTCAACAAGAGAAATAGAAATATGGAGTCCCATAACCATTCTTTAGTTAGTGTCATGTGACATTTTTCATGTCTAAGAGACAAATAGGATTTTTTACATCGTTTGAGAACATTCTCAATGCTTCATCAAATGTGTTACATATACTATAAATTCATCCATATATATTTTACATAGTGATAAATTAAATATGAAAAGATACTAAAAACAACTCGTTGAAATGTAGCAGGTGTATTAGAAAGACCAAAGGTAAATACTTGGTAATAAAACGCTCCCCATGGGAAGGTAAAAATGGTTTCATCTTAGTCCTTGGGGACAAGTTCGATCTAATCATATCCATTGAACCCATTGGGAACTACTTCTTTCTTGCTAACATATCAAGGACTTAATCAATGAAAGGTAGAGGAAAATGGTCTTTTGAGGTAACTTTGTTTAGTTCTCTGTAATCTACATGCAAACCCTCCATTTCCCATATTTATTAGGAACAAACACAAGGGGTGCAACCCATTGGCTATCGGAAATTGGATAGATGGAAATTATGTTTAATAATTTTTTCAATTCGACTTTCACTATTTCATGCAATGTCGAGTTCATTCGAAATTGGGGATATCGAATGGGTCGGAAATTATCCTTGAAATAAATATGATGAGTGCAAAGATCAAAATGAATTCCCTTCATACCAGTATATTCCTATGCAAAATGCATTAGCATGATTTTCTAACAAGTCAATCAAACTTTATTTTTGTGAACCTTCTAGTCTAGGACTAATATTGAGTGTTTTCCTTGAGCTAATTTCTATTGGCATACCACTTGTTTTAGATACAGTGTAGAGATAAGAAGGAATGGACTTGAATTTTGATTTTATGATAGAGAATGTACATTTGTCTTCTAACATAATCATGATATGATTGGTAGGTAAATAAGGATCAATGAGGATATCATAGATGTGATCATCTTTAGTATTCTCTTTAAACGAGAGGGAAAAATCAATTGTAAACAATTGTTGGGTATCTTTGTCATCATTGTCCCCATTCCCTTACCACATGGGCATTTTGATTTGGAAACTGTCAAGGATATTTCATTAGAACAATTCATCCTAATAGATCTGATTAAAAAAATGAAATCTGCACTATTTTATTTAAATTCCTTTAGATTCCAAAATATTTAGTTTATGATTTTTTTCTTATGCATGAAATAGATAAAATGCATAAAATAGAGATCAGTAAAGTACAATCACACACCATCCACACGATAACAAAAATAATTACTATGGGAAACCCTTACGGGAGAAAACCCAACTAGAAGGTGAGTTGCTCTGCTCTCTTTTCTCTGGTATAGAAATGATGCAAGTACAAAGAAAGAGGCACTCTCTTTGAAGTTGACTTTGAATTGTGACCTGTATGGCTGCAATAGAATCCCTCTTCCTCTGTTATGCCCACAAAATACCACTCTCAAATGTTTTGCTCAACTATGGAACGAGATACAATGCAAAAGAATGGAATCCCTTTTCCTCTTAGTGGCCCAGTATTTAACATAGCTTGATAGCCATCTAGGGGTAGGTTTTTGACTTCCTCAACCCTCAATTATGATAGGGTTTTGGACCTTCTAGAATCTTCTTGAAATTATATACATAGCTAGCCCAAGATGCGTGAGTAATTGGGGCAGACGTGGCATCCTCTTGTACTATGGTGGTCAACACAGTAGGTCAACTTACAATAGGCATAACTTTTGCATATGAGCTCCGGTTGACATGATTTTTGCATCATTGGAAAGCTCTTGGTGTGTAGAATAGTGTCACGAGGTCCAAGATTCTCTAGGACATTTTTAACCCCCAAAAATGTCGTTTGATGCCTCAAAATGGCCCTGGAAGGGTCCAAAGCCCAATTTTCCAAATTAGTCTGCAACCAAGTTCATTATTTTAGTGGGATAAAAAACACATACATGAGTGAATTGACCCCAACCAAATTCCCAAATAATTTTGTCTGCAACCAAATTCCAAAAGGAACTGACGAGTTTCCACACACTTTCTTTATTATCATGTATGAAGGATCCCACTATCGTGTTTGACAGGGTGGCACCACAAATGAATTATAAATAAAACTACCTTATGTCTCGCTCACCCTCTCAATCCCAGTGAAATTTCCAGAGGCACGATCATTCTTTCATTCGCATGCTCTAGTCAATGAAATGTCTAAAGGCAAGATCTCATGAAAATCAATGAAGTGAGATGACTCCCACTATGTAGTATTCAGTGGACCATGGTGGTTTTGGATGGGACTGGAATTAAAAATCACTCGTGTATTTGTATTTATATGTATGTTGGACACTGGGGTTGAAATTTGGTGTTACTCATGCTTCTCAAGGTAAAAAAATTTCCAATCACTTTGTCTCCCACTCAGGGTTTCACTCTCCTTGAAAAGCCTCTATGCAAGAGCATTCCTTCAGTCCCACACTCTAATCAATGAAAAGTGTGAAGGAAAGATGATGAAAATCAACGAAAAATCCTTTCATCTATAAAGCCAAATGACTCCCATTATGAGGTATTGAGTGGGACATGGGGGTTTCAGATGGGACTGACTTCTAATGTATTTATAGGTATGATGTACAGTAGAGATGAAAACTGGCGTAATTCATGTTTATTAACGTTAAATTTTATCATTGTTAAGTGTTTTACACAATTTATAACTAATGATAATATTAAATTAGTCAATGTAAATAGTCATACAATCATGGATAAAATATTAAAATTAAATCAATTTTATATTTTTTTCTTCACAATTCATCTTATATCATATACCAAGAATACTATTACATTAGAGTGTTATTCAATACTATTACATTAGAGTGTTATTTATATGAATAGGAAAATATATTAACTATTTGTCTATTTTTTTATATGTTTTCATTTAAATTTGGTAAAAAAAAATTAATCACCATCATCATATTAAAATGACAAGTTTTAAACAAATAAATAAATTCAAATAGGTCCTACAATGATATCTTTAAACTTTAAAATTTTCAAGATTGGAAAAATCACAAAGGAACTCTATGGTGGTGAGAAAATTATGAAAACCAATAACAACCATACAACTACTAACCAAATCCCATAGAGTTAACAGGTTTCCAAAATACAATTTCTAAATATAATTAATTATTTGAAATTCTAAATATAATTAATTATTTGTCTCAATTTTATATAGAATTTTGAAGAAGTCCAAATATTATATGAGTTGGATACCAGAATTTGATTATATAAGTTTTAATGTGATTGCAATTTTTCATTATTGAAATTGTATTTTTGAATGTATAAATAGATTCAGTGTCTTCAAAAAGACTTATTGCACTTGAATGCCCTATTGTGCTAGGATTGTCCAATATCAATAATTGATATCTACAATTCTAGTAATTCTTTTGAATTTTTAACCAAATTTTAAGAAAAAAATATCGAAAAATATGAAGAAATTGATATCTACAATTTTGATAATTCTTCTCAAAATTTTAAGGAATTTAAAGAAAAATAATAAATCTCGAAAATATTCAAATCTTAACATATTTAGACTATGGTATTCACAAATTTCCACAAATTTTCATGGGTAACATACAAATTCCAAATAGAATTAATTACTTACTCATCTATACTACTTTTTATTCAAGAATTGACAAATTGCCACGGTAGCACATGTGGTGAAGAAAGTTATCTAATTCAATTACACCTAGATGGCTTATCAAACAAAAAACATAGCATTCATAGGATCATAGAGTTTGGTATTCTCCACATTCACTACTGAATAAATGTGCATGTATGGGGGTAGACTGAGTCTGTAGGCATTATCTCCCACCTTTTCCAATACTTCAAAAGGACCATACCTCAAAGCCCCTATCTTCTTACTAGGACCTTGTAGACTTTCTTTATTCAATTGTAACCATACTATGTCTCCCACTCTAAATTTTCTCTTTGTTTTATTCATATGTAGGGCATACTGTTAATTAAATGGTACCAAAGGTAATTTTGTTGAATTACTGGTAATGGGGACATTAAATTGGTATCAAAGAGGAAAAACGTTTGTGTGGCATCGCCCAGTTTGGATCTGGGGATGCCACATTCTGGTATCAAATAATAACGTTCAATACTAAGCCTATATGGGCTAGCTAGTAGAACATTGAAGATAAAAATTGCAGAAATTTAATTTTCAGAGGATTTCTCTAATATATTTGACGAAATTATTGCAGTAAAATTGGGGAAAATTTTACAAGTAATTTGAGAAAATTTAGCCAGAGATTAGAAATCCCCAAATTTTAGTTGCAGTTTAAACAAATTTGGGCCCGTAGATGGCTAGATCTCAAATTTACAGTACAGCCATGGCAAAATTGGTGCAAATTTCCTCAATTCATGAACAAAATTAAGAGAAATTTGCACCCAAAATTGTCAATCAGTCATGCATGGATGTAATGGACTATATATAGGGAGAAATTGGTCAAGATAATTACATAGCTTCAATGGTGGCCCAAGGAAGAAATTATGAATTGGGGAGAAATTTGGAAAAGCCCCAATTTCTACAGTGTAATTCATGGATAATTCGACAAGGAATAATCAAATTACATGTACAGTGGTCGAATTGATTCTTATAGGGAAGAAAATGGCCGTATTAAACTTAGTTTCAAAGATTCAATGACGACTTGAGGGAAGAATCACAAAATTGGGTGTAATTGGAAAAATGGAAAAAATTGAAAATTGGGCATTTTTCGTACGATGGTGATAGTAGTGTCTTGGAGCCATGTGTTAGCTGACATGGCAGAGGTGAAGTGTACTACCATGGTGTTATGGACACGATGTCATGTGGCAAGTGTGGTATGGGAAATTGACGTGGAGCCACAATGGAAGGGTCTCCTGCTTGACCTACAAAACACCATGGTGGAAGGGGCGCCTGCCTTACCTACAGAATTCCATAGTAGAAGGGGCACTTTCCTTACCTACAGAACCTTGATTTTG
>ML776916.1:683700-698563 GCA_009831015.1 Picea engelmannii | reverse complement strand
GTGTTTTCATGCCTACAACAACTAAGTCTTATTAAGTGGAATGCAAGAGTTAGGATTTGATTGAATTTCTTAGATTAGAAGTTAGGTGCCTAATCCTGCATATATAGTGCATGTGCTTCGTAAGCCTACGAACCTCGGATTGATAAATTAAATGGTTGGGCAATTACTACGACGGAATGAAACGACAATATTTTCGCTCAACAGTCCTCCCATTTCTTTCTTTAAGTATAGGGTGGGTGCCACATAAGTATGGCCTATGAAAAATTATTGTTCCATGTAAAATGTAAGGAGTGAACAAAGTGGCCTTTATTTAAATCGAATTCATGGGCAGCAGAAAGAAGAGCTTGTCGTCCATGTTTAACAACACACAAAATAAATACAAAATAAAATAAAAAACAACACCATAGATTGGAAAAAACCATGCAAAAAACTCAAATATTCTATATTCAAATAAACTGGGTTACAAAATACAGCTGATATTATTTCCCATGATGACTGCAACTGGGCTCATCGCCGACATAAAAAAGAAAATATGTACAATAATGAAGCTTGTTGACAATCTTTTATAGATTTCAACTTGACCATCAAATGCTTGATTCGTAAAAAACAACGAGTTGAATATCAATTTCAGGTCTTGGACTTCATTGGTGTTGCCAACTAGATCTATCCCATCTTTTTGAATAGCTTGTTTGTTCTAGATATGGCCTACCTACATTGGCTAGTTATTGAACATTCCATACTTTACTAAGTGTTAATTTCCCTCTTTCATTGAAAACTTGGGGTTTAAGGTGCCTTCCTTGTAATGTTCCTGATCATTGACATCCAAGACAACTTACAGATGTGATTCAGGCCCAATTCAAAGATGAGGGAGTGGTTTTATGTGACATCATCTTTGGTGGAAACAAATCCTATTAGCCAACAAAAGCTGAGACAAAAAAAAAATTCAAGTATGTTGTGACTGCTATTCTCCCTGTATTCAATCATCTGTTTGGTTGAAAAGCATGCCTGAAGATTTGTATGTTGAACTTCTTTGTTTTATTACTGTGAATTGGAAGGGAGGTCCAAGTCAGATGCAAAATGTTCTTCTATTGAATTACACAAATTCTTCTAGCAACATAGATATGGCAAGTGTATTAAATGTTGCAAATCACATTAGAATATATCTTTCATCATAGGGGTCACATACATGGAATCCCAAAAAATGGTCTGGAATGTTTGAAAGGGACACCAAATATTACTCCATACCCGGATACACTCAGAAATAAATTACAAAATTGGATACCCAGGAACGTGAGAAACTGTATGCGCGTTCGAATCAACATTATAAAATTATAGAACATTTTATGCCAAAGTTGTAACAGACTTGAAAGACATCCATTTTCTATGTCAAATAGTGTTGAGCGACCTCTGGATGCAGTAACAGAATCGAAATACAATCAACTTTCGATCACTACTGATACTAATTTCAAGTGCAAAAATTCGTGATCACATGCTCTAGGTAGTTTCACCTTTAGGCATCCACATTGGTGGTGACCCCAGGCTCCAAATAGCTTCGGCTTCGGACATTGACATTGGCGGTGGAAATGGGAACAATACTATTGACTGTAGTGCAACAATGCGATGAACAATTAGGGTTGTCATTGTCAAAGCACTTAGACTGCAAGAGTGTCAGACCTGGAAAAGAACATTGACTTTAGTGTTGCTTTGTCACAACAACTACATTGTTTCTTTGAGTCCATAAATATTTGACATTGGGTGTTTTGTGCGATAATGAACTTGACATTAGGCACATGTCAGAAATCTATTATCTAACATTGCAATGTTAATGCAATTGTCATAGTGGACGACGGCTCAATTTCATTAGCACAAGCAATATTAATTGTGTGATTAATTAACATCCTTGAAGGACGTGAATCCCAAACAATGCCTAAAACCTTTTGAAATACCATGTGTTAAAAAAATACATTGTTCTATATTTAAAAAAATAAGAAATTGTAGGTGGAAAGAAATCTGGAATACACCACTACATTAAGGTCTCTTCTAAAGAATGAAATAAAATGATTACATGAAGGTAGGTGGTAGTAAAAGGTGATTTTCAGAAACCAAATTATTACTTGAACACCCGAAACTTCTTGCAGAAGGTGGTAGTATAAAGTAATCCTCAGAAAGTGTTGCAAAGTCCATAATCCAAAATTCCTTCCCATTAACTTTTCCCAGCTACATGTCGATGAAAACATTAGAAATTTTTGAGAGCATCGTTCCCTGTTTATATACCCACCTTCAAGTAGGAGGAGAATATTCATGCAAAGAGGGGCAAGCTCATTGACCCATATGCAACCATATGCATAGGAATAGTAAAACAAATTGTGCAGTGGCGATAGAAAGTTGATTGTATGTGGAGTCTGTTACTACATCCAGAGGACAGTGAACAAAATTTGACAAAGAATATGACCTTTTGTCAAGTCTGTTACCACACCCATAAGTAGCTCAACAAACTTTTAAATAGAAACTTCTATAATTTTAGGATGTCGATTCAACTACCCATACAGTTTCTCGCACTCACGAAGATTGAAATTTATAATTTCCTTCTGAGTATATTCGTGAATGGAGTAATATTTCACACCATTTTCGAATATTATAAACCATTTTGCAAGCCACAGTATGTGAGACTCCTCTAACGAAACATAAATTCTTATGTGGTCTGCAGAAATTGATACACTTGCCAAATATGTGTTTTTGGAAGAAACTATATACTTCAACGAAGGAGCATTTTGCAGGTGACCTGAAAGTCTCTTCCAACTCCCAGTAAGAAAACAAAGAAGATCAACACACAAATATTCAGGCAGGCCTTTCAACCATCCAAAGCATCGAATATAGGGACAACACCAATCACAAGACACTTGATTTTTTTTTTGTATCTGTTGGAGGCAGGCCAAAGGCCAAAGTGGAAAAGCAAGGTGTTTTTGGGAAAGAAAGTGTGCACGAGGAAAGTGACAGCTGGAAGGAAGAACAACACATGCACATGCAGAAGAATACCTAATAACGTTAGGGTAAGGGTTTTGGCAACGCATTGTAATGGCTGAAGAGTCAGAAACATATAAATATATATACTTAGGTATTATAGAGGGTTCAGATTTAGTTGTTGTTGTGTGAGTCCTGAATATAGTGGCTATGAGTAATATTGTGATTGTAGTTATGCATGAGTTGATGTGAGATGTAATGTTTTGTTGTACGACTCATTTTGTCTAAGTCGTTGAGCTAGAGAGGAGACAAGGGAGGGTAGATCTTGAGGGTTTGATCACAGGCTATGGAGCCTGGTGCAATCTAGTCCGCCTCATATAGGTCTTTACCAACTAAGAAGAGTTGTAAGAGAGTGGCATTGTAGATGCAGAAATACTATAATAAAGAGCCAAGAAGCCAAATCTTTATGGACGTAGCCCAAGAGGGGGTGAACCACGGTAACATATGTGTTGTGTGATGAATGCATGCATATCTTTATCATCTTTAGTAGTGATTAGTATGTTGAATGAATGAGTTGTTATATTGCCTATTTAAATGCGGTTATGATATTGAGGGTATAAGATATTGGATTTAATGCATAGTCGTGGATAATAGTAGGTTTCATTTACAAGTTATAATAATTGGTTCAAGATACATATCTCATATCTCACACTCAATCCTAGGTTGTAAACACATGAGTCTTACAACCACCCATTAAACCTATCTCGGGTGAGACTGTGCAACACGTTCTGTGTGTTGTGTTGCCTTCTAGTTTACCAAGAGGGTCGATAGTTTTAGAGGCTTGTTGGAAACCTGAAAGACATGAAACCTGGGTCAATACAAAATAAACTAATAAAGTAGTAGTTAAACCAACAAATGGTTTCGTTGTCGTTGGTAGGAATAAGAGAGGATTGAGTAGATGAGATAGGTTGAGCAAGAAAGACAGTAAAAGAAAATAAGAGATCAACGAGCTAGTAGAAGGGAATGTTGAGACCATGGAATCCCATAAAAGAAGAGATTGAAAGATGGTTAAAGACACAAGAGCTAGAGTTTGCACAGAAAGACAACAGAAACCCTAGTATAACACCCTGCAAATATTTTGAGAAATACGTGTTTACAGATTTGCATGAAGTCTTTTTCTGTGATTTTCCACATCTATTGCAGGAGTGGATACTAAGGTTGAAGGATAACCATGCAACAAACCAGATTCGACAGCTAGAGTGGACCCTAGTACATATTGAGAAGCTTCAGCAGGTGAACAACAAATTCACCCGCGCTGTATATTTTTGGCTGGACAGTATTGTGGTAGGGTTTATAATAGAGTTTTCAGTCGACACAATGAAGTCATACAATGCAACAGAGAAAGAATTTATACAAGGACCCCGAGGAAGGTAAATTCGATCATTGTATACTTCTATTAAGATACTACTATATAAAAAAGGTGTAATGACAATGAAATTAGACAACTAAACTTTCCTGTGTGCATGGGGGAAGGGCAGAAGCACTGACATAAAAAGTAGAAATGGAAGGAGAAAAGGATAAGGGAAGGAAGGAGGAAACCTTGGACCTAATCATGATGGACGACGACCATATCAAGTATATAATGGTGAAAAATGGAAAGACGCGTAGCAGAGTACCCTACCAATACAAGGTGAATACCAAGAAGAGAGTCATAGCCATGAGGGAAGGCTTGGCGAGTGATGAGGAAGAGGTAGATGATCTCTGGGTTGTGGATAAGATTGAGGAAATCCTGCATGCAAAATATGAAAGAAAGATGAGAGGTCCAAGAACGGGAAGAGAAGGAAGCCATCCTATCCATATTAATGTTAGTGTGGAACCCATAAATCCATGTGCGACTAATACACCAAAGATAATACCATCGTTTAGACAATTGAAGTTTAGAAGCAGTCATAAAGAAGGAAGTACATCTACACAAGGAACAACAACTGGAGGAGATAGTTTAGGCAACACTAGTCAAGTATCTAGACCACGCGGAGGTAGTAGTTCAACGTTCATAATGGTAGGACATGATCCCACCATCCGGTTACCATAATTTCAAGGACAAGCAGTAGAAGACCCTGAGAATCATTTGTTCATTTATGTGAAGATCTAGGAAGAAAAACAGATCACCGATGAAGATACCAAACTTGTGCAACTAGCGATTACGCTAAGAGATTGCACACTCAACTGGTACATGAGTCTAGACACAAACAGTGCTCCTAGGATGACAAGGACACTGGAAGATATTAATAAGTTACTAATAAACAAGTTCCAGAAGTCGAGCTCAGAGGATCAATACATGAACAAGATGATTGAAATCCGACAGAAACCAGGAGAGTCTGTATGGGAGATTGATCAGAGATTCAAGCGACTGAAGGGAAAGTTAAAATATCTCGTGACTGATATGAAACATCAGCACCTATTTGTCAATTCATTACTCCCACACTTAAAATACCATTGCAACAACAGAAGTTCCAGACGTAGGCGTAGGCTCTTGTTCTGTTTCAACTGGAGAAAAACCATTACCAATAGACAGATCCATCTATCGAAGACCTGAAGGAGGATTTGAAGAATCTAACGTTCCAGTTGAACCAGAACAGGAACAAGGACAAACAAGAAGTCGTTTGGTGTACCACATGCAGGACAGAAGGACACCACAAGAATGAATGTCCACCATTCACACAATATATGGAAACAAGAATGCCAAATCCGTTACCCCCAGGAGGACTCTGGTGTGAAATATGCAAGAAACTGGATCACGATCCTTATCACTGCACGATGATGCAGAAATATCAGACAGTCCCAAAAATTTCATACTACACCTTTTGCAAGTCAGTGGGCCACGGAAACAAAGATTGTAGAACTATGGAGTTGACGAGAGAAAGAACATCAGATGCATATAGAGTATAGGTAGAAATGATGACTGGGCAAGCAGTGCCACAATTCAATCAAGTGCCATCCCCATACAACACTACGCAACAACAGTATAATACTGTGCAATAACCATATAATAACGTGCAACCACAATACAATGCAACACAACCTCAATACAATACCACGCAATACAATCAGGAACCTCAGTATAACGCGTCGAGAGGAGACCGAGCAAGCTACAGAGGTGGAGGACGAGCCAAAGGAGGTAGAGGATGAGGTAGAGGACTAGTAGTATGTCACAATTGTCAACAACCAGGACATTATGCAAGGGAATGTCTTCTTCCACCAATGACTTGTATGTACTGTCACACATCATATAATGACATAGAAGAATGTCTAAAACTACTAGTAAAGATTCAGGAAAAGAGGAACCAGACCAACCAAAATGTTCAGTGGATTTCAAATGAAGCAAGGGATGACAGAAGAAACATCAATATAGTTACTCACGGAGGAGCTAAAACAAGAAATGATGCCGTCTGACAAGAACCAACACAAAACCAATGGGTGAAGAAGAACACTAAATCAAGAAAGCAGTTCGACGTGCAGAAGGATAAGGAGATCTTTAAAGAAGCTAGATAGGAATTTCAGAAGGAAGATAGGGTGTCGACTTCATCTGCACCACAAAACAAGGAAGTACCAGAGTATGAGATGCCTCCATTACTAGATCATACCAATGAAATACAACCCATGGGACAAGTAAGTACAATTAAAGGCTTTTTTCAATCATGTGTAAGGGTATTAACTGATCCATTATCTATGAAAATATTGCAAACCATACTAGAAAAATGTAGCAATGAGACAGAAGGAAACCTAGAACCAAAAACATTCAATCATCTACACACAAGAAGAAGAGCAAGTAGGGAGTTTAGACTGAATCCTAACATCGGAGATTTCAATATGATAGACATCATACTGGATCTAGGATCTGAAGTTAATGTATTACCAAAGAAGACATGGCAATGCATGGGAGATCCAACACTAGGGTATTCACCTGTCCAATTGAAACTAGCAAACCAACATATAGTCCTACCAATCGATAGAATGAAAGGAGTGACAATCGACTTAGATGGAGTGTGCACTAAAGCGGATTTTGAAGTCATTGAAATAGTGGATGGCATAACACCTTACCTGAAATTTATTGTTCTAGATTGGGCGTCTGACAATCAGGCCATAATCAACTTGAAAAATGGGAAAATGACATTCGAGTTAGGAGAATACAGGGTCATTGCGCCATTAGACCCATTAGAAGGAGAAAGGTTTGTAGAACCTACTTGCCTAGACTTAGAGGAAATCGACTAGTTGTACAGAACAACTGTGCGTGACAAGGATTATGTGAACCCAACTGCAGACCGAATACTCAGTTGGTGAAGCATTACTTCATGTGCAACAGATTCAGATACCGACTTAGAAAACTAGCAACAAAGGCTACACGAAGTATCCATGAGAATATGTGCAAGAATAGACCGCGCAGTAAGATGGGTAGACACAAAAATCATAGAACCACCCAGTTTTCACGGAATAAACAACTTGGAAACATTCTTGGCACAGTACAAAGACAAAGTATTAGAGAACCAGAGGCTGTTATGACTTGATCTAGAACTCAAGGCCGCACTCTCAAGATGGTGGGGTGCACACAAAGAGACAATCACAGATTGGTACTAATGTAAGCGGTTACTTCGCATAAGATTCGACGCAGAATAGAAAAACAAAAAACAACGGAAGTATGATGGACAAGGGGCACCAACAGAACACTTGGAGGAGTGTAGAACGCTATGGAAAATGACACACCCAGAGGAATGGCCTCATCATTTCATACACACCCTAGAGGGAATACCAACGAACTGGTATACAGACCAGGAATTGCGCAAAGGAACTATGACCTGGATGATATCACAACATAATTTTACAGTCACTTTCTCATTCAAACATGAGAACCCCAACATAGATGTAGTTCTTAAATAGATAAGAGGAGTGATATTCATCAAATAACCAGAAGTAGAAATTATCATAGAAGAGAAACAGTGGAATAAACAGACAGTTAAGGAATTGTTGTCGTGTTACCATGTGCAAGAGGAAGCACCAGATGAAGACGATCTATGCGATATTCAGATTGCAGAGGCATAAGGTGAAAGAGATGTGGAAGGCCCACCAATAGAGTCATAAGTAATTTCCACACCAATCAAAGTAAATAAAGTCAACATTGGGAGAACCGAGCATCCCAAAATAGCCAACATCAAAGATTACTAGGATGGGCAGATAGTAGAAAGCATAAAAGAGTTATTGCACGAGTACAATGATCTATTTACCACAACATTTACAGAGATGAAGGGTATAGATGGAGAGTTAGGAGAGATGAAGATACCACTCAGAGGAGAAGCAAGATCGATCATACAATGACCATATAGACTGAACCCAATATATAAGAAGAAAGTCAAAAGCGGAGATTGACAGGATGCTCGAAGCCGACATCATAGAACTGGTCGAAGAGTCAGAATGGATAATCCCAATGGTAGTACAGGACAAGAAACAAGGAGGGATAAGGATATGCATCGACTTGAGGAAGTTGAACGATGCATGCCTACATGACTCGTTCCCTACACCTTTCACGGATGAAGTGTTAGATAATGTAGGTGGACATGAAGCTTACTGATTTACTGATGGATTCTCAGGCTACCATCAGATCAAAATAGCATAGGAGGAAAGATACAAGACCACATTTGTGACAGAATGGGGATCTTACCAATACACAGTCATGTCGTTTGGACTGAATAATGCACCAACAATATTCTCTAGAGTAGTTATTGTTGCGTTTAAGGAATTCATCCATCAGTTTTTCGAAGTATACCTGGATTATTGGACAGTCTGTAGTTGATTGAAAAACCATGTAGAATTCTTACCCCTGATGCTAGAAAGAAGAAGAAAGTGCCATATATCACTGAATATAAATAAATGCATATTTGGAACACCACTTGGGATACTATTGGGACATATAGTATGCAAAAAAGGTTTATTAGTAGATCCTGCAAAGATTGTAGTCATTGTTAACTTACCACCACCGAAAACAGTCCGTCAGCTAAGAGCGACGTTAGGACACACATGATACTACATGAAATTTATCAAAGGATATGCATATATTACTGCACCGATGGAAAAGATGCTAAGAAAGGATACCAAGTTTCAGTGGAATGATGAGTGTAAACACGGTTTGGATACCCTGAAGGAAAATATGGTCACCGTACTAATATTAGCATTTCCAGACTGGGTGAAGACATTCCACGTGTATGTAGATGCATCATCCATATCACTTGGAGCTATCTTGGCGCAACCAAGAGAGGGAGACTTGGATCACCCGATAGTATTTGCGAGAAGAAAGTTATCAGACTCAGAACAAAACTACAACACAACAGAAAGAGAAGGCCTATCTATGGTCTATGCACTGCAGAAGTTCAAGCATTACTTATTGGGAAAACACTTTAAGATGTTCATAGATCACTCAGCCCTGAAATACCTAGTCAACAAACCAGTGTTGGGGGGNNTCAAGAATTTGACTTTGAAGTCATCATCAAACTAGGAAAATTAAATGCAGGACCTAACCACCTATCAAGGGTCACAAATGGAGAAGAACCTATAAACTTAGAAGATAACTTTCCGGATGCACAATTATTCTCAGTCCAAATCATCGATGAATACTTGGCAGATATCATTCAGTACTTAGGTACAGGTACTGCGCCACAAGAATATAGCACCGTGCAGAAGAAAAACCTGGTAGTCCATGTTGTATCAGCTAATTGTAGGACACCTATACAAAATGGCCGCATATAGCATATTGCAAAAGTATGTGTTAGAGCATGAAAGACCAAGAGTTTTAGCAGAATCCCACAAGGGAATAGTAGGAGGGAATTATGTAGGTAAATCTATCGTGCAGAACATATTGCGTGCATGACTATCATGGTCAACGATTCACAGAGACTCTAAGGAGTACTGCCAAAGATGCGATGTCTGTCAAAGGGTAGACAAACCCAACAAAAGGGATGAGATTCCATTACAACCACAAGTAACATTACATGCACTCGATAAGTGGGAAATAGACTTTGTGGGACCAATCAACCCACCAACAAAAATAATAGGAGCTAGGTATGTTATCACCATGACAAAGTATCTAACAAGGTGGGTGGAAGCCACACTAGTGAAGGATTGTAGCGCGAAAACAACAACACACTTCTTATTTGAACAAGTGATCACTAGATTTGGGTGCCCAATATTTTTGATGAGCGACCAAGGCATGCACTTCATAAACAACACCATCAATGCTATGATTGAAGAGTTTGAATTCCATCATCAGAAGAGAACACCATATCACCCACGGGAAAATGGCACAGTGGAAGCATTCAACAAAATTTTGGAGAACACGCTGACAAAGTTTTTTAATGTCAACAGGGATGACTGAGACCTCAAAGTACCAACAGTGTTATGGGCATACAGGACCACGTGAAAAAATTTGACAGGGCACATGCCATTTAAACTGGTCTATGGCCAAGAAGCAGTGGTGCCATTAGAATTTCTAGTACCAAGCTTGCACGTAGAAACAATTACACAAATGACAGAACGAGATGCAGTACAAAAATGATTAAATCAGTTACTGACCATGGAGGAATACCAGATCTTAGCAGGATTCCACCAACAAGTTCAGAAAGAAAGATATACAGCCTTGCATGATAGGAACATAAAGAAGAAAATTTTTAAGGAAGGATATCTAGTACTGATGTATGACGAAGAATCATTACAACACCCAGGAAAGCTCATAATGCATTGGCTAGGACTGTATGAGGTAAAATCTGTTATAGACGGAGGAGTTGTACATTTAAGAGACTTATCAGGCATAGAACTCAGAGGGATGATCAATGGGAGCCGACTAAATATCTACAAAGAAATTTTACCATCCATTGCACAGTAAAAAAAAGAAAAAAAAGAACACAATATATTGAAAAAGAACCAAAAGGAAAGAACTAAAGAGGGTGCACCATGCCGGAAAAAAGAAAAGGCATGCATAATTAGGAGCACAAAATTGTCGAGGAGAATGATCCAGATTTTATGAGGAGAATGAAATGACTACATATTATTAACAGGTTCTTAACACAAAATAATCGAGATATAGTAAAACTGATTTTCTATTCAATAAAGAAATAAGTTGAAACTGTAAAATGCAGTGGAAACAAGCTTGTTGGAATGGTGGTGGCTTATCTCTAAGAATAGATGTGATGGTTACGCTCATTCACAAGAAGATGATTACAATGAGCATTTGAAGGAATTTTTACAATAAACAGGAATTCCAAAAACCCTAGACATCCAAAAACCTAACCCTAGGAGATGAAGCGCCAAAAGTCATGTGGGCCCTGTTTGGGTAAGTTAGTACATCAACTTCCCGGGGTCGTAACTTTTGCATACGATCTCCATTTTCGGTGTATGATAGCCCATTGGAAAGGTATTATTGAGGAGATTCATTTTGGGGGATCAATAAAGACTTTGGATATCATTGAGAAGCTTAATCCCAAAAAACCTTCATTTAGGCCCTCAAAATGGCCCTGGAAGTTAAAACTGCTAAAAATAGTAAATTGCCAAAATTGCCAGAAAACTGTTTTGAGCCAATTGGAAAAGGTGGGTGGCCACTGATATACACCTAGATAAATCCTAAATCCTTAGGAAGAAATGGTCTCCATTGCGTTGAGTTCCCCCATAAGATGAGGAAATTTTTGTTGAATTTGGCCCCAGGTGAGCCACTTGCCTTGGTGCAGGAGCTTCCCTGCTTTGACGACTCGATAAAGTTGGATCCTTTGTTGTCAAGTGCCCTTGATCTATGTGTCCATAATATGATCTCTGTATGCCTATTGTATGCAATCGGGGTTGAGCTCTGTTGGTTTCAATTGTTCTGCTACCTATGAGGTGTCCAAAAATAGTGGGAAATAAGGGTTAAGGAGATCCACGTTGAACACTGGGTGCAGGCCAAGGAAAGGAGGAATGTTGAGCTCAAAATAATTACCCCCCATGGCCTTGGTGCTGGTGTATGACCCATAACGGAGTGGGAGAAGCTTTCGATGGGGTCCTGTAAGGCGTTCTTTCTACAAGTGCAACCAAACTTTGTCGCCCACCTGAAGCTTATGTGGCACCTAATGTTGACCATGGCACTTCTTGTACTTGTCATTGGACTTCTGTAGGATATCCTGAACCTGTTGGTGGATATGATGGATCCGCTCAATGAAGTGGGTGGCTTTGTCAGCTTCAGTTGGAGCAGGATATGAGTCGGTCGAGGTGGCCGCAAGGGGAAGTGCAACATCTATGGGACCCAAGGTTTGGAATCCCAACCCCACCTGAAAGGGGATGTGGTTGGTTGAGCTATGTAGGGCTCAGTTGTAGCTATGTTTCACATAGGGAAGGCTCTCATCCCATGTGCGAGGGTGCTTTGAATTATACATGCAAAGGATACATAATCATTCGATTTACGACCTCGGTTTGGCCATCTGTCTGGGGGTGGAAGGCCATGGATTTGGTGAGCTTGGTGTCCAATAGTGACCAGAGGCTCAAACAGAATGTGATGAGAAATCGAATGTCCTGATCTGAGACAATGGTTTGTGGGATTCCAAAATGTACCCAAACTCTTTCAAAGAAGAGCTTGGCAGTGGCCTTTGCTGTGATGTTCTTCTTGCATTCAACCATAATCCCCATCTTAGAAAAACAATCAACAACCACAAAAACACAGTCATTTCCCTGCTTGGTGGATGGGAGGCCCAACATGTAGTCTATTGAGATGGATTTCGATGGCCTATCATGAGTAGGAAGAGGGGTGTACAGGCCCTGATTCTTAGTGGTCGGTTTGGCAATAGCATAGGCAGTGCAGGACCTGATATACTTGTTGACCTCCTATCAAAGTTTTGGCCAATATAAATGTTTTTGTAGCATCACCACTGTATTTTCAACACTGAAGTGTCCTGCCACCCCACTATAGTGGGATTCCTAGATCAACTTCGCTCGCTTACTTGATGGAACATAGATATGGCCCAGATGACACAACAACCCATCCTAAAGATGGGAATTATCGACAATTGCATTTGCACCCAACATTTGGTAGGTGGTGTCGAAGTCCAAGTCTGTCTCATAGAGTTGGGGCCATCCAGAGCTCTCATGGCCGTAAGATTCTAGCACTATGGTGAGTGCCATGACTGGTGGTCTGCTGAGGCAATTAGCGACGCGATTGGCGCTTCCTATTTTATACTTGATGTTGAGGTGGAATTGCTACAAGTATGTGGACCACTTTTGATGGCGATCATTCTGCATTTTTGCTTATGTCTACATGAACTACAGTGGCTTATGATCAGTGTGGATGACTGTCTCATTCCCAAGAATGTAATGTCTCCACTAGCGGCAGGATTGAACAATGGAGTACATTTCTTTGTCGTAAGTAGGGTGCTTATGGACAACATCTGATAGTGTCTCACTATGATAGGCCACGGGGTGGCCATGCTGAGTGAGAACGGTGCCCACCACATAGTCTAAAGCATCTGTCTTGATCTCAAAGGGTTTTTGCAGTTCTGGTAGTCAAAGTACTGGGGCTGAGCACAAGAACTAATTCAAATCATCGAACACTTATTGTTGGGACCGGCCCCACACAAATTTTGCCTTACCACCACCCCTGGTTATTTGGCTGAGGGCCCATGCAATATGGTAGAATCCCAACACGAACCTGCGGTAGAAATTGGCAAGGCCCAAGAAGCTCCAAAGATCAGTGAGTATGGTTAGGGCTGGCAAGTCACGGATGACTTGGATCTTGGCTATATCCACATGTACACCATGTTGATCAATGATGTAGCCCAGGTAATGGATGATGTCCATGCTAAAGGAGCATTTTTCCAAGTTTCCATATAGCTTGTGTTGTCGCAGGGTGTGAATAACCTACTGAATATGCTGTAAGTGTTTAGCCCAAGTCTTGTTGTAAATGAGAATGTCATCTAGATACACCACTACAAAAGTATTGGTGAATGGTCGTAGGATATCGTCCATCATCCTCATGAAAGTGGCTGGAGCATTTGTTAAACCAAAGGGCATGACCAACCATTCAAAAAGGTCTTCCTTTGACTTGAAGGAGGTTTTCCATACATCTGTCTGTTCTATCGGGACCTGGTGGTAGCCAAACTTTATATCAATCTTACTGAAGTATTTAGCTCCCTTGAGTTTATCAAGGAGGTCGTCTATTTGGGGAATCGAGTACCGTTTTCTGAATGTGATTTTATTCAGAGCTTGTTAATCAATGTAGAGTCACCAAGTTCCATATTTCTTCTGTACCACCACGATTGGGCTCCCACAAGGTGATGAGATGGGACAGATGTGCCCCTTGTGGAGCAGTTCTTGGATTTGTCGCTTGATCTCCTCATTCTCTAACAAAGAGCAGCGATAGACTGGCCCATTCAGAAGCGGTGTGTCAGGGGTCAGATCGATGGGGTGCTTGACCTGGCAGTGCAGAGGTACCCCGGTAGGCGAGGAGAAGATATCTTATTATTCTTCCACGACCTTATCTACATGCTTTTGTTGTGTGGAGAGGTCGGCCGCAGAGACCCTAGATGTGGCTGTGATCTTTCTCTTATTCTCAGAGTGAATAATGAAGAAGACAAACTTACTCATCTGAGAGATGACCTTCCTGCATTTCTTAGTAGATATCAAGGAAATAACACTAGGTGGGACTGACTTGGGTATCCTGTTGCAAGATACCAGATATATAAAATATGCAGAATAGAAACGAAATGCTAGAAATGACAGAATAACAGTAAAATATCCAGCATAATTTTCACAATACACAGAAATGATATACGAAATAGCAACAGAAATAGCACTTTGAATCAGATAGCAATGTTCACAGGCCTCTTCGAGGGGGCAACCTCCA
>ML776916.1:661734-677524 GCA_009831015.1 Picea engelmannii | reverse complement strand
AGGAAGATCCTTCTAGAAGCGGAAGCTTCTATTAGGTCTTCTTACATCCACCTTATTCTATTTTATTGAAAGGTCTTATTAATATTGACCTTTATTACATTCAAATACATTGATCTACCTATGTGCGGGTTAGGACCTTAACACCTGTACAATTTCTTGTTCAAAGTAATAATAACACTACAAGGCCTAGACTCATATACAACATGACATTTCCATAAATAAGGTTGGCCCAAAAAAACATCACAAAGTTCGAGAGGAGCAACATCAGACAATACCTCATCTTTGAAGGGCTTGATGCTGTATGACAGTTGACACTGTTGGTTGACGCGAAGATCACTTCCTTGGTAGAGCCATCCAATGGTGTAGGGTTGTGGGTGCGATGTTGTCGGCAGGGCCAGCCGCTTGATGAACTATGTTGAGATGAGGTTCTTCTGGCTACCGCTATCAATGATGAAGTGTAGCGGGGTGCCTTTTACCCACATCTGTGAATGGAAGAGTCATTCTCCTTCTTTTGGCTTGTCTGGTTCACCAGGTTGGAGCTTGGTGGTAGCAACGGTGGCACTGGGTTCCACATCAATGATCCATCTTCCCCTTTCTGGTTTTTTCTAAGAGTCAGAACCCACATTTGATTTAAAGGCTTTCACTTCGGCCACCAATGACTGATTTGAACAACAGTCAGCAGTGTTATGCCAAGGTCTCTTATGGAACTCACACCACTTCCCGGTATCTTTCTTTGTCTTTCCGGTGTCCTTCTTTGCTTGCATCTTGGACTGGTTGTCCTGATATTGTCCATATTTTCTCTATCCTTTTTTTTGTGGGTTGGGGCTGCCCTTTCCTGGATTTTGTTGTGAGGGGTTCTCAGGCCCAAATTGTCATGTCTTTTGTTTGAGCTTCTGCTCGATTTTGACAGCATATCGGTAGGTCGTGCCCAAGGATTAGATTTCTATAAATTCCATTTTGGTTTGGATGTATCTATGCAGAGAGCCATGATACTTGAGCACTAGATGTCGCTCTGAATAATTGATACCCATCTTGGTGCGTAAGGTATGGAAGATATTTGTGAAATCTAGCACTACTTGGTCTCTTTCTTGCCGCAGTGTGGTCCATTTGGTATACAAATCGTCATAACTTCTGACAGGGTAGTATTGTTCCTTAATAACATCCTTGAAGGATTCCCAGGTGGCCTTGGCTGTAAATAATGAGGGTTCCTCTATTTCCTTTTGCTCACAGAAAGTTTCCCACCAATCTTTGACACGGGGAACGACTTTGAGGAGCGCAAAAGTAATCTTTTCTCTATTTGAAAAGTTATGGATAGAAAAATATCCTTCTAGTAGATTCAACCACTTGTCTACAAAATATGCATCTATTTGACCTTCAAGTATAGGAATTTAGAAGTTTATTTGTACCTTGAAGGGGGCGACGCCTCTGTTTGAAGAAGATGTGTCACCTGTTGGTAGCTGCCGAAGGATTTGTGCGAAACTATCCATCATCTCATTCCTTTGTTGCGTGAGGGCTTCCTAAATAAATAGTTTGAAAGGATCTCTTATCTCGTCATATTTCTTTTCTCCTACCATGAGAGGTCACTTGGGCATGCGAGAGCTTTTGTCCTCAAGAGAAACAAGCTCGAAACCCAACTCTTTGTACTCTTACCTCATTGGGGACATGCATTAAGACGACAAGGAGCATACCGTTCTGATACCACTGATCCAAAATTTATGAGCAGAATGAAATGACTACATATTATTAACAGGTGCTTAACACAAAATAATAAAGATACAATAAAACTGGTTTTCTATTCAATAAGGAAATAAGTTGAAACTGTAAAATGCAGCAGAAACAAGCTTGCTGGAATGGTGGTGGCTTATCTCTGAGAAGAGATGTGACGAATGTGCTCATTCATAAGAATATGATTACAATGAGGCTCTGAAGGCCTTTTTACAATAAACAGGAATGCCAAAAACCCTATACATCCAAAAACCTAACCCTATGAGATGAAGTGCCTAAAGTCATGTGGGCCCCATTTGGGTAAGTTAGTACATCAACTTCCTGGGGTCGTAACTTTTGCATACGATCTTCATTTTAGGAGTATGATAGCCCATTGGAAAGGTATCGTCAAGGATATTAATTTTGGGGGCTCATTCCAAGAATTTAGTTATCAATGAGAAGCTTGATCCCGAAAAACCTTCATTTAGGCCCTTAAAATGGCCCTGGAAGTTAAAACTGCTAAAAATAGTAAATTTCCAAAATTGCCAGAAAAATGTTTTGAGCCAGTTGGAAAAGGTGGGTGGCCACTGATATCCACCTGGATTAGAGAAGGAAAATGGTCACATAAAAAGGGAAACAAGATGGAAAAGAAAAGTTGGCAAAATCAGTACGACAAGACAACGTTAGGCGGAATTAAAGGATGGAAAGGACTGATGAGACACCATATTAATCATGCCAACTGGAGACGACAAGGCAAAGTAATGGAAAGTATGAAATCATTGGAGGTGCATTGAACCTATAATTAAGGTGCATTAAACCCATAATTAAGGAAGCATCCTCGACAAGATTCATGGGAAAGTCATACAACACACGGACGCAGGAGCCAATAGTCTATTCGCAAAGGAAGAACAGAGAGAGAACGAAAGAGGATAAAGAGCATAGTGTGACTTCAAAAAAATCACATAGACCGTTCAAACTCAATATACATTTGACATTCACCGCCATGGCACCACCCAAGCAAGAAGAAGAAAGCCAGACCGCCAGGAAAACCAGAGTTCAGACTAGGTCATGAGGATAGATGAAAGAAGGTGAACAACAGACGTCGTAGATTGTCAATGTTGATGAGATCCCATCTCCAGACACAACATCAGTGAACCCAACATTTATCGTGAAAGAAACCCAACAACTAGCACCAGAGGACACGAGTAAGGATATACCAGCAGAAGTACAAGAGCCACAGAACCAGTAAATAGAAACCCTGAAGGAGGTGCAACCAGAGAACACAAAAGCAGCTTCAAAATTCAATGGAACAACACCAAATACGGAAGCCTCAATCGATCGAGATGAGTAAAAAATGACCATATCATAACACCAACTAGAAGGAACAGTTGAAGATGTCACGGGTCGGACAAAATGGTATTTTGAGGAACAACTAGAAGCTGCTGGAACTTCAAGCCAACAACCACTGCCGAAGAAACCTATTGGAGTGCCAGAATGTTGAAGTGGAATCCCAGTTGTCTGACCGTCAGATATCTCAGGAGCATAAGGAGTCAAGGTTATGACTTGAAACTTTTGGAGCGCAGAGAGATGGAGAGCCAGAGCATATCAGGACCACTGAAGCTAGGAGGGTACGTGTCAGTATCTTGAAAGATCTTGAAGAAGGTGGAAGTTGAAGTATTGAAACATCCGAAGTCAGAACCTCAAAGAATCGCGAGTCATCGATCTGTAGAAGGAAACTTGGTAGCAGATCACAAGCTCCGGTAAAAGCAGAAGGAGAGTTTCTAGTTTGAGAATCGAAAATGTCGGAGTGCAAAAGCCCGAAGCCTGGAAGTGGGATCTAGACCATGAGATATGAAGGATACGTGGTGTGCATCAGTGAGTTCTGGTAAAAGTCTCAAAGAAATACTTGGTCGTTGGATCAAGAGGACATGCATTAGGGGATCACAGCCTTCAAGTAAAAGAAAAGAAGAAAGGTGAAGTCTTGAGATTTGAAACTCCAGAAGTCCGAATACCCATAGTAAATCTCGAGCGTCAGATCGAGGAGAAGGTCATTAGACCATTGATCCGTGTTGAACAGTCAGACACTTGAAGGGAAAGTAGGATAGTTGATCTGGGAGTTGAACAGGTGTTCATAGATTGTCAACTTCGGGGGATTGACATAGGAAGGATGTTGGGTTTGAGATTTTAAATTCCCCAAAACCGGAATTGCGAAGAGATCTCGATCGTTGAGTTAGAAGTAGTAGATTTTGTGTTTATATTTGAAGGATGCAGATTTGATCGTCGATATAGACGGGATCCTCAAGATCGTGAGATCGATGATCCCTCAGCATTGCAGGGATAGAAGTTGCGAGGAGGTTAAGGTATCGAAGGCGGGCCACAATTTGAACCGTAGTTTCACCAAGGGGATGCGTGGAGGCCATAGGAGCATTGCGGGCCCAAAAGTGGTTTAACTCCAAACTGCTTATGATTGTGCCCATAATCATGTGGTCATATCCCCAGGTCATATCAAGTGAGGGCTCATCTAAAAGAGAGCTAACGCCGACACTTTGAGTTTTCATACAGAGAAAAAGGGAAGGTCACAGGTTGTTGTTAAACTTTCACCAGGAAGCCGAGGGGGGCTGTGTTTAGATATAGAAGGGGACATTTAAGGTTCCATAGAGTCTTTAGACTCAAGAATATGAGGATCCAAGACCGAGAGGTCACGCAGCCGTATGGGGAAGTAGGGGGGCTGCATCAGGTGGTATCAGAGCTAATTTTAAGTTTGTTTGCAGATAGCAGACAAAAGGAGAGAGGAGGAAAGTTGGTATCAATTGTGGTATCAAGAATATTTAATTTATGTTTGTAGGTGATGCAAGGAAATCATGCCACCCAGAAGGCACAGAGCGAATGCAGAAATGGAAGAAGAAATGAGGCGACTCTGAATGAGACTGGATGCCATGGAGATAGCACAAAGAAGAGCACCAGAAACTGTAGATATCAGTGAAGCTGAGAGAGAAGAAGAAGAAGAGGTCGAAGCAAATATAGTAGAGGATGTTTCACAAGATCGCTTGATAAAAGATGTTTCAAAGATAGGAGCCAAAGCAAGAATAGAGGTACCTATGTATGAAGGAAATTTGGAAGTTGAAGAATTGTTAGATTGGGTACGTGCTACGGAAAAATACTTCGATTAAGAAGATATCGAAGAAGACAAGATGGTGAATCATGCAGTGACAAGAATAAAAGGTCATGCAACATTATGGTGGTATGAACTGCAAGCCGAACACAGGAGAAATGGTAAGAAAAAAATTAAAAAATGGGATAGGATGGTAGCTAAGTTGAAAGCCAAATTTATCCCAAAGGATTACCAAATCAATCTTTACAGAAGATTGCAGAACCTGAAACAGAGGGGTTTATCAGTGAAGGAGTACACTGAATAATTTTATCGACTGAACATCAGGGCTGGACAGAAAGAAAATGAGGATGAGAAGACATCCAGATACATCAATGGGATAAGATATGAAATCTAAGAGGAGATCAACATGATGTCAGTTCGTACAGTCAAGGATGATTATCAAGTAGCCTTGAAAGCTGAGGAAAAAATGGTTAGGAAGCAAAGCCAACAAAGTAGAGGAGGAAATTCAAACAAAGGCAATGGAACCAGTAGAGAGAAGTTCCAGAATTCGAAGCTTGAAGATGACAAACACCATAGTCACCATGAGAAGGGTGGAAGTTCTAAAGAAGGATAGTATGGATAAAGAAGTTCTTTTTCCAGAGGTAGAGGAAGAGGAAGAACCAAAAAAGGCGTAGTTAAATGTTATACCTATGGAAAAGAAGGAAACAAATCTTGGGAATGTCCTGACATAAAAAGAGAAGGAGGAGGAGAAGCACACATTGCCGAAGCACAAAAACATGTGGAAGTAGAAGCATCAGAAGGAGGAAGAAACCTCATGATGATAAAGATCCTTCTTAAACCAGAAAAGGAACCAGAGGAACCAGTTCAATGCACAAGCTTGTTCAGGACTACTTGCAATTCGAAAGACAGAGTTTGCAAGGTGATCATAGACAGTGGGAGCACTGACAATATAGTATCCATAGAGATGGTGGAGAAGTTGTAATTGAAGACAAATGTACATCCAAATACATACAAGGTATTGTGGTTGCAGAAAGGACATCAAGTCATGGTAAGTCAACAATGCCAAGTTGAATTTAAAATAGGAGGTTACAAAGATGAAATATTATGTGAAGTAATTCCTATGGACGTCTGTCATATTTTATTGGGAAGGTCATGGCAGTATGACCTAAAGGTTATTCATGATGGCAGGAAGAATACCTATACCCTAGAAAAGAATGGTAGAACACGTATGTTTTTACCCACAGAAGAAAAAGAGAAAAATATAGAAGCTAGTTCAAGAATACTTCTCATGAGTGGGAAGGAGCTTTTGAATTAAGTCAAGAAGGAGAAAGAAATGTAGTTTGTTGTAGTGAGGAAGCCTAGAGTTATCCTTACAAATACTTCTGTAGAAGGTTTTCCTATAGAAATCCAGGAACTGTTGGAAAAATTTGTTGATATAGTCGTGGATGAGTTACCACACTCATTGCCACCCATTAGGAGCATAATCCATCATATTGACCTTATTGCAGGAGCTAGTTTACCAAACAAATAATCTTATAGCTTGACACCTAGAGAGAATGAAGAAGTCAAAAATAAAGTCCAGGAGTTGTTGGATAAAGGGTTAGTCAGGGAAAGCCTAAGCCCATGTGTAGTACCGACTGTATTAAGTCCAAAGAAAGATGAAGGATGGAGGATGTGTACAGACTCCTAAGCCATCAACAAGATAACCATTAGATACAGATTTCCTTTACCAAGGATGGATGATTTGATGGACTGTTTGAGTGGAGAAAGATATTTTTCCAAGATAGACTTGAAGAGTGGATATCATCAAATAAGAATGAGAGAGGGAGATGAATGGAAAACAACATTCAAGACAAATGAAGGATTGTTTGAATGGTTGGTCATGTCGTTTGGGTTGACAAATGCACCAAGAAAATTTATGAGATTAATGAATGAAGTGTTGAAAGACTTCATAGGAAAATTTGTCATAGTATATCTGGATGACATACTAATCTTCAGTAAGACAAAGGAAGAACACTTAAGACATTTTACATCAGTGATGGAAAGGTTGCAACAAGAGAAATTGCTGATAAATCTGAAGAAGAGTTCTTTTATGAAGAAGGAGCTCATATATTTGGGCTTCATAATATCCTCAATTGAATTGAAGATAGACCTAGAAAATGTGAGAGTGATCATAGAATGTCCTTTTCTAAGAAATATATTTGAGGTAAGAATTTTTCATGGGTTAGCGAGATTTTATATAAAATTTATCACAAATTTCAGTGGCATATGTGCACCCATGCTAGAAACTGTGAATAAGAAACACACGTCCTTCAATTGGACAGAGGAAGTTGAAAAAGGTTTCAAAGTGTTGAAGGAGAAGATCACAAAGCAACCAATTCTGGTCTTACCATATTTTGGAAAAACATTTCAGGTGAGATGCGATGCAAGTGGATTAGTTATTGGAGCAGTCTTGAGCCAGGACAATAGGCCAGTTGCTTATTTCAATGAGAAACTAAATGATGCCAAGAAAAAGTATTCCACATATGATAAGGAGTTTTATGCAGTGATTCAAGATTTGAAAAAATGGAGGCACTATCTAATTCCTAAATAGTTTGTCTTGTACAATGATAATCAATCTTTACAATTTATTAATAGGCAAGAAAAGTTGAATCAGAAACATGCAAAATGGGTAGAATTTATGCAGAATTTTACTTTTGTTATTAAACACATTGTTGGAACTGCTAACGAAGTTGCAGATGCTTTGAGCAGAAGGAGTTTTATTGTACATGAATTCCAGGTGGAGACCTTGGGGTTCGAACACCTCAAGGAGATGTATAAAGAAGATGCAGACTTTAAAGAAGCATATGAGGCATGCAAGAATCCTTTGTTGGGAGATAAAAGCCCATGGACTGAATATTTGATTCGGGATGGATTACTGTTCAAAGGGAGCCAATTATGCATTTCAAAGTGCTCAATGAGAGACATCCTACTGAAAGAGAAACATAGGGGAGGTTTAGATGGACATTTTGGTCACGATAAGACATTTGCACAGTTGAGAAATTCATATTATTGGCCGAGCATGAGAGAAGAAGTGAAAAGGTTCATGAAAAAATGCAGAATTTGTCAGTATGCTAAAGGAAGACAACAAAAAATTGGTTTGTATCAGCCACTACCAATTCCATAGAAGCTGTGGGATGCAATCAATATGGATTTTGTTTTTGGATTGCCTAGAACTCAAAAAGGGAGTGATTCCATATTTGTTGTGGTGGACAGATTTTCAAAAATGGAACATTTCATACCATGCCAGAAGACAAGTGATGCCACACACATCGCCAATTTGTTTTTCAGAGAAGTAGTAAGACTACATGGATTGTCGAGGAGCATAGTTTTAGACAGGGACACCAAATTTGTATGACACTTTTGGAGGACTCTATAGAAGAGGTTGGGGATGAAATTATCCTTTAGTTCAACATATCACCCTCAGACATATGGACAAACTGAAGTAGTAAAAAGAAGTCTTGAAAACTTGTTGAGAAGTTTAGTCACTGAGCAAGGTTGACAATGGGATCAGATTTTGGCGCAAGCAGAATTTGCATTCAACAATTCAGTGAACAAAAGCATAGGAAAAAGTCCATTTGAAATTGTGTATGGTGTACAACCAAGAGGGATTACAGAGTTGAGAGATTTGAATCAAGATGAGTTCAAAAGTGCTGGAGCAGAGTATTTTGCAACAGAGATGCAAAAACTCCATGAAAGAGTCAGAGGACAGTGACAGGACAACAACTAGAAATATAAGAGCAGAGTTGATCAAAAGAGGAGAGTAGTTCAATTTGAAGTTGGAGATGAAGTTTTAGCTCATTTGAGAAAAGAGAGATTCCCAAGGGGAATGTATAATAAATTGAATATGAATAAGATAGGGCCATGCAGGATTCTCAGAAAATTCATAGCCAATGCTTATGAGATTGAGTTGCCAGACAATATTGGGATATCTCCGATATTCAATGTTGCAGACCTATATCCTTACAGGAGAGATGAGACAAGAGAATTAGATGATCAGAAAGAAATTTAGTGGGAAGAGCAATTTCCCACAACAACAAAAACCTCAAATGGAGAAAATCATTGAACAAAGGGATGGAAAGAAGACCATGAGGAAGACATATTCTGAGTACTTAGTGAAGTGGAAAGATCATCCAATGGAAGATGCAAGTTGGTTCATAGAACCTGATATTTTGAAGCATGGAAAGACAGTGCAGGATCTCATGGAAAAGAGTCCATGAAATTTTTTAACCAGAGGAGTATGATGCAGGAGCATTGCCTTCAAAGTCAACAACACACACATGGAGGAAAATGGATGACATCTCAGCAATGATAGAATTCCAAATCAAGCATTTAACTTAGAATTTAATTGGTTGTTAAGATATTTTTGTAACAACATTTTAAAAATGTAACTTGTTTGTAAAGTCTTGAAGGATTGTAAGAGATTGCAGATATGGAATGTCAACTCTATCTAGTAATAACTAGTAGTTATTGTAATAGGACAGAGTAAGTAATAGCTTTGAATTTGAAATGATAGATTTCAGAACAGGACGAGAGAGATCGTGGAGCGGTCCATAGATAGTTTTTCAATATTGCATTATAACAGATTAGAACAGATAGACAGAATAGAGAGATCAAAGTAGAGAAGAGTAGAGTAGCAGGAACACTATGTATTTTGTTTTGAAGAATGAATAGAACAGACATAAATTGTCCCAAATCCTTGAAATTTTTTAAACTCATGTGCGATTGAATGAATGTTATTTTGTGTGTATGATTTATTATAGTTCGTTCATGTATGATTGTTCGAGAGAGATTGACTATATGAGTCCGTGATGAAGCTGGCTAAGTTTCAGTCATTTCTCTTCTGATACTTATATGCAAGATGTGCATCTCGAACGCAAGGAGTGCATCAACTGAGTCTCGGATTTGACTCAGAGGGAAGCTTAGAGAGAACCAGAGGGACTTAGACCAGGTGCAAGGTGTGCACATCATCAAGAAGCCAATAAACTTCGAAGAACCAATGCAGAAGAATGCCAGGTGGGCGAGAAGCATTTTCTTTTCAAGAAAATCCTTTGAACTGAGTTATTCAAAATCCCAAGAATGCAAAGTGTGCATGGGAGACCGAAATACTTTCAAGGATGGAAGCTCAGAAAAGATAACACTTTTCATAAGTGTTGACGAGATCCCAAAGATAGATTCATCGGAAGAAAAAAGGTTTTGAACCTTTGAAAGTGGATAAATCTTCCAAGGCAGAGAGATATCAGAAGCTCAGGAGGAAAAAAGATCGTGACCGTCGGATCACAGGGAAGAAGATTGACAGTCATCGGGTCAGAAGGAAGAGCATGAACCTTGTCACTTTGTGTATAGAGGAGAGAAGCTATCGAGGTTGAAACTTGAGATTTCCGGAGTCCGAAGACTTGGAATAGAATCTCTACCATCTGATCAGTGTGATAGATCTGAGCCATCAAAACACTAGAGGTGAATACCAAGCGTCATATTGCCAGGAGGAATCACAGTCGTTGGTTGCTTTAAGCTCATGAGGGAGAGCGGCTTGAAACTTGATATTCCCAAAGTCCGGAGTGCCAGAACGCCAAAGTGGAATATCAACCATCTGATTGATCAAGCATGAGCCATCAGACATCTCAGGTGCATAAGGAATCAAGTTTGAGACTTGAAACTTTAGGAGCATGGAGATCCGGAGCATATCAGGACCATTGAAGCTAGGAGGGTACTTGTCAGTAGCTTGGAATATCTGAAATAAGGAAGAAGTTGAAGTCTTGAAACATCCGAAGTTGGAACCCTGAAGAATCTCAAGTCGTCAATCTGTAGAAGGAAACTTGGCAGCTGATCATGAGCTCTAGTAAAAGTAGAAGGAGTGTTTCCATTTTTAGAATAAAAAACGCCAGAGTACGAAGGCCCGAAGCCTTGAAGTGGGATCTATACCGTGAGATCTAAAGGAGATGTGGCATGCATCAGTCAGTTCCGGTAAAAGTCCCAAAGAAATCCTTGGTCGTTGGATCAAGAGGACATGTGTCAGGGGATCACAACCTTCAGGTAAAAGAAAAGAAGAAAGGAAAAGTATTGAGATTTGAAACTTCAAAAGTCCAAAGACCTGAAGTAAATCTTGAGCATAGGATAGAGGATAAGGTCATTGGACCATTGATCTATGTTGAATAGTCAGACACCTAAAGGGAAATCAAGACCGTTGATCTAGGATTTGAATAGGTTTCCATATATCATCAACTCCAGGGGATTGACATAGGAAGGAAGATGGGTTTGATATTTTGAATTCCTGAAGTTCGGAATTGTGAAGAGATCTCGATCGTCGAGTCAGAAGTAGTAGATATGGTCCGTGGATTTGAAGGATGTATATTTGATTGTCAATCTAGACGTGATCGTCAAGATCGTGAGATCGACGATCCATCAACATTGCGAGGGTAGAAGTTGTGAGGAGGTTAAGGTATTGAAGGCGGGCCACAATTTGAACCGTGGTTTCGCCAAGGGGACACGTGGAGGCCACAGGAGAATTGTGAGCCCAAAAGTGGTTTAAATCCAAACCTCTTATGACCGCGCCCGCAATCACGTGGTCATAGCCCGAGGTCAAATCAAGTGAGGTCTCATCTGAAAGAGAGCTAACACCGACACTCTGAGTTTTCACACAGAGTGAAAGGGAAGGTCATTATTTGTTGTTAAAACTACACCAGGAAGCTGAGGGAGCCTATGTTTAGATACATAGGGGGACCTTTGAGGTTCCAGAGAGTCTTTAGACTCAAGAATTGGAGGATCCAAGACCGGGAGGTCGCGCAGCCCTACAGGGAAGTAGGGGGGCTACATCAATGTCACATAAAATCATTCCCTCGTCTTTTAATTAGGCCTGAATGGAATCTCTAAGTTGTCTCACATGTCCATGACCAGGAACATTACAACGAAGGCACCTTAAAGCCCAACTCTTCAATGATAGAGAGAAATGGGAATAAGTATTTAAAATCAACACTGGAGGATGATAGTATAATCTTCCGTAGATTTTGGATTAATTCATTTTAATGGAATATGCCCTCGATATTTACTCTTATTAATGCCAATATTTTCGAATATGTGTGATGAATAGTCACCAATAGCACGAGTTAACATTCCCATATGGAAGAAGATTCTCAAATATGATAGTCTATAACATATACACAGTATTAAAGAGGGACATGACGTTAAGACCTCTGTGGATGACATGTTCATGGAAGGCAGTGTCGTAGTAAAATATTGCATTGTTATTATGATTATGCCTTTAGAAAACTAAAATAGCCAACACTTTTTGCAAATTCAAAATGGACGCAATTTTTTTTTATCAAATCCCATAATATTCACCTATTTATGCATTTTAATGGGAGATGTCCTTGAACTTTCCTCTTATTAAAGACAATATTTTCGAACCTGTCTGGTCAATTGTCACTATTAAAATCATAAGTAATCTGCATTGGGAAGGGAGGAAGGTATCGGGGATGGAGGGGAGTGAAAAATTATTTTAATTATGAACCCGGGAGTGTGTGAAACCGCGAAACTTTGAAGACTTGACTAAGTATGGGAAGGCAAGTCAAATAGACAGAGTCATCGTAGGTAGAGGTAGGCTTGCGAGTTCGAGGATTCCATGGTCTAATTGTAGAGAACGAAAGTTTTGGGTGCAAGATCTATACCCAGAACATGGGTTACCAGAGTTTGATAGCACCTATCCGTGAACCCCCATTCATAAAATTGGCTAAGTATGCAAACGAACGATGGTCGGTTGGAGTCGTGATGTGAATATATAGATGGAGATGACGATTTTTCAGTTCACCACACCAGGAACCTACTAGCACATAAACGTGACAAAATTATAGAACCAGAAATGCATAATAGAGGGTAAGAACAAAAAGGAAAAACAAGCAAGTTTAGAAGAAATTGGCTAAGTATGAAAATGAATAGTGGTCGGTCGGACTCGTGATGTAAAGATATATATGGAGATGCCAATTTTTCAGTTGGCCACTCTGGGAACCCGCGACCACAGAAATGTGACAAAGTATAGAACCAGAAAGGCATAATAGAGGGGAAGAACAAAAGGGGAAAATGGGCAAGCTTACAAGATGAAAAAGAAAGAGAGAGAAGAACTTTATCGCTCACACAACAACACTTAGTCTCATAACTATGAAGCCATAGAAAGACATTAACTATGGGAAAAACATCGTCAACTATGAAATATAGTTGGAGCCTGACAAACTCTGGTTCAATCCATAAGAGATGTTGTTTACATCCACTGCAAAATTTTGCATATTATTTTATCTTAATAGTATTTGATGGGGAGCAAACTATAAAACCATGTAACAACAAATCCAACTGCAGATGCAGGACCCCAACATTGCAAAGTTGAAGCAAACAAGACCAAGCAACAAATATCAACCCAGTTAAGAAGCACCAAAATTCTCAACTGTAGCCGCAGGACCTCAACCCTGAAAAGTTGAATCAAACAACAGTAAGCAACATCTAATGAACCAAGAAGCAAGGACCACCCAACCGATCAGGAATGTCGGTGAAGAACAATATTGGCCAAATTCATTGCACATAAGATTGTATCGAAAAATTTGGAGGAAAATGTATTGTAACACATCTGTTAACCAAATATTTCAGGCTGTGAGACCTGTCAGGTAAACATTCAAAGCTGCCAGGACTGTCCAAAGGTCTGCCACTATGCAAGCAATTAAGAAAGGTGTGGTTTTCATGAATGGTATTTTTCAATACCAGGAGTGATCAAAATCCTCTTGCAGTCCATTTTTGTATGTGATTACTACGACTAGAGAAGCATGACTGTAATGTTGTCTTTGTCTCATTTCTGATTTCCAATGTTCGACACAGAACCTACCTCCATTATAGCCACAGTGATGCATAAAAAAAGGAAATCGTATTTTCTCCTCACATACAAAGATGTTTTGCAAGAGGATTTCGACTTAGGCATCCCCAATAGTCAAATTTCCCACCTGCAAACTACAAATAACAAGTGAAGCTAAACACGACACCCAAACCCTCCCATCAACGAGGAACGACATAAGGACAATGTTCGACACAGAACCTACCTCCATCACAACCATAGTGATGCATAGGAAAAGGAAATCGTATTTTCTCCTCACATACAAATATGTTTTGTAAGAGGATTTCAACTCAGGCATCCCTAGTAGTCAGATTTCCCACCTGCAAATTGCAAATAGCAAGGGAAGCCAAACATGACACCCAAACCCGACTGTCAATGGGGAACGACATAAGGGAAGTTCCAATTGCGGTTGCAGAATCCAAAGCGTGCAAACTGCAACAAGACCAACAGGAATAGGAAAATAAGAAATCAACGAACAAGCAAGAAGCAAGGATGAACCAGTGAACCAACAATGCCACTGAAGAACAATATTGGCTATATTCACTGTAGAGAACATTGGATATAAAAAAAAACCCGGAAGAAAATGTATTATAACAGGCCTGTTAAGTAAACATTTAAGGCTATGAGGCATGTTAGGTAAACATTTAAGTCTGTCATAACTGCTCTATAAACATTTAATAAAGAATGAAATGTAGCAAGTGAAGCTAAACACAATAGCCAAACACACCTGTCAACAGGGAACGACAGAAGGCCAATGTTCGACACAAAACCTACCTCCAGCACAACCATAGTGACGCATAGGAAAAGGAAATCATATTTTCTCCTCACATACAAAGATGTTCTACGAGAATATTTCAATTCAGGCATCCCCAATGGTCAAATTTCCCACCTTCAAATTGCAAATAGAAAGCAAAGATAAACACGACAACCAAACTCGCCCGTCAATGGGGAACGATAGAAGGGAATTTCCAATCGTGGTTGCAGAATCCAAAGCGTTCAAACTCCAACAAGACCAACAGGAAAACAAGAACAACAAGAACAAGAAAATAAGAAATCAGTGAACAAGCAAGAAGCAAGCATGAACCGGTGAACCAACAATGTCGTTGAAGAACAATATTGGCCATAATCACTGTAGAGAACATTGCATATATAAAAAAAAATTGGAAGAAAATGTATTGTAGCAGGCCTGTTAAGTAAACATTTAAGGTTGTGAGGCCTATTAGGTAAACATTTAAGTCTGTCAGAACTGCTCTGTAAACATTTATGAAAGCATGTAGTGTGGCAGGTCTCTTACATATGAAAAAACATTTATTAAATTTTTTATAACAATAAAAATAATTTAGTAACAATAGTTCAAACAATAGAGGCTATGTAAAAAATAAATATATTCAAAGGACAAACTAATATGAAATCAACTAATAAAAAACTGACTCTCTATCTTCAAAACTTTGGATATCTAAACATTTCAAGAAAAAAATAAAAACTCAGAAAGATCGTATATGATCAAAAACTTTGGATATGCTAACATATCAAACATTGGGAATAGCGAAGATGGAAATAAGACCTCCAATCTATTATCCAATCAAATCATGACATATATGGTATTTTTTATTATATAAAAACCAATGTTTTTAGTTCCCTAGTTCCAACAATAGATATTATGCAAATATTTCTAGTCAAAGGACAAACTAATATGAAGTCAACAAATTATCGATCGCTATAGTCCCTCTATGCCTTCGCCAATGACTAATAACTTAACAATCTTAGAAAATAACTTATCAAGCCTTTTAGTTTTTAATTGGGTTTGATTATTCTAACATAAATTATGAATCTCAAAAAAATTTAAAATAAAATATTATAAAAAATTAAAATAAATTACTTTTTAAATTTATAAAATGTTTCAAGTTTTATATGTATATTTAGATATTTTCTTAAATCGTAATTTGGAGATTTTATATTATTCAAAAGGTTAAAGCAAAGTTGTAAAGCAATTACAAGCTTGTTTCAAAATTTGCATATAAAAACAAAAACAAAAAGAAATATCTTTTGGAAAAATTATCCAATAC
>ML776916.1:603929-648814 GCA_009831015.1 Picea engelmannii | reverse complement strand
TTGTATTGGCAATTTATGATAAGGAAGTTTTTGTTGGGTTTTCTTCCCCTAGAGGGTTTCCCAGGATAAATGTTGTGTCTCTTGTGAATGTGTATTTCTCAGTGATCTTGTTCTTGTGTTGCTCTTATCTATTGAAATGCAAAAAACTATAATAATGGCATAAAACATTAACATGGAATCAGAGCCAACCTGAAGGAAACATATTTTGCAAGAGAAAAACGTCACTGTTGTAGTACCTGCAAATTAGGGTTTTTCAAAAGTGAAGCATTTCAACTCCAAAACTACCTAGAAAGTTGTGCCCTCCCCCAAGGATCATTTTGGCACTTAGAGCGCACCTTTTTCAGTGGATGGATCTCCCGGAAAGTGAAACCCTAGTTTCACAAAAGTACCAGAAGTACCAGAAATCATTGTATGGCTCAAGAAATCATTGTATGGTTCGAGGCAGTCACCCAGACAATAGTACAAGAAATTTAACTATTTCATGGTGAGACAGTATGATCATTGTGTCTACTTTAAGAAAATGAATAATGGCATATTCATTATCTTAGTATTGTATGTTGACGATATGATTTTAGCAAGCAAAATCATAACTAAGATCAACAGGTTAAAGGCTCAGGTGACTAGGATGTTCGATATGAAAGATCTAGGAGCAACAAGGAAGATTTTGGGCATGGAGATATCCAGAGACAGGAGGAATGGTAAGCTTTGGTTGTCATAACAGAAGTATGTTGAGAAGATACTTTTGAGGTTTGGTATGAACGACGTGAAACCAGTTTTAGTCCCTTTGGCTTCCCATTTTAAGATTTCTTCAAGTTTATGTCCTAGTACAAAATAAGAAAAGGAATATATGTCTCGAATACCATATGCTAATGCAGTAGAAAGTCTAATGTATGCAATGGTTAGTACAAGGCCAGACATTTCACATGCAGTTGGTGTTGTCAGCAGGTATATGGAAAATCCACGTAAAGAGCACTGGGCAATAGTGAAATGGGTGCTTCGGTATTTGAGAGGCACGTGTGATTATTGTATCACTTATAACAATGGTTGTGAATTAGTCTATGGATATGTTGATTCTGATTTTGCAGGTGATTTGGACAAGAGAAGGTTGACTTCAGGGTATGTCTTTACTCTTGCAGGTGGAGCTATTAGTTGGATGTCAAAGCTACAAAACATTGTTTCTTTATCCACTACAGAAGCAGAATACGTAGTTGCTTCACATGCTTGCAAAGAGGCAGTTTGGTTGAAATGTTTGTTTGGTGAGTTTGGAAGGATGCATGAAAAAGTAAAGTTACTTTGTGATAGTCAAAGTGATATTCACTTGGCTAAGAATCCAGCCTACCACAGTAAAACAAAACATATACCTATCAAGTACCATTTTGTAAGACAGGTTATCGATGAACGTGGAGTCTCTCTTGAGAAAGTGCATACAAAAGAGAACTGCACAGACATGTTCACAAAACCAATACTTTTAGAGAAGCTACGATGGTGCTTGGCTTCTCTTGGCTTGCAGAAAAGGTGATGAACAAAAGGAAGGAGCAAGGTATCAAGTTAATTGTTGTCAAGGTGGAGATTGTTGAAATTTGGTGACAACGAATTCCTCCAAGGATGGATTTAGATCCTATTATTCTGTGTTGGTTGCAACTAAATAGACCAAGTTAGGATATGGATAGGAGTGTATTCAATGAATTAGTTTCTTGTGAAAATTACTATAAATTTGTGTATGCCCATAGAGGTTGAGAGAGATGTATGAGTGAAGCTGTTGTAATCTCCGTGATCTGAATAATAAGACAACCGATACCTCTGCTTGGTGGACGTAGCTCAACGTTTGGGTGAACCATGTGAAATCTTTGTGTTTCTAATATGCGTGATTGTTAATTGTCATATGTGAATTGTGTTTTCCTCATTTGCAATTCTAACAATTAATAGGCATCTCTGCAGGTAGAGAGGCAAGCATGCACAGAAGCAATAATATGAGAAGAACAACAACATTGTGATCCATTTCTTCCAATCCGACTTCAACGTTTTTCAAAGCCTGTGAGTTTTGTGCCCTTGGTTGTCTATATATAGATACAACGGTTCTCATATGATGTTGATGCCGATCCATTTCTTTTTTATGATTGATTAAGAAATAAAGAAGAAAAAAAAACGTTCGAAAATTCTTTGCTTGTACGCCCTTGGGTGAATATGGTCCTTTCTTTTTCTTAGCTTTTACCAAAGCTGGAATAGCAAAATACTCAACTTTGAACATAGTATGTCTAATTTCTATACATTTCATTGTAACCTACTTTCATAAATAACACAATTTAAATGAAATAAAGTTATTATTATTATTATCTTTGTTAATACTTATTTTTAATATTAAAATAAATTTTTAGTATGTTTTATTTTATTTATATATGACAAAATTACACTTTCGAAACAATTTTTTTTTACTGAATCTTTTTACACTTTTTCCATTTTGAAAATGGTATCCATTATAAATCCAATCAAGTAAACTTAGTGCGCACTTAGATGTAAGTTTCCACACATTTTCTTCACCGTGTGTGTCCTCGGGATCCCACCAATGAAATGTAAGTAGAGCTATAGATGTCTCCCATTAATCTTTAAGTCCCACACTCCCATCAATGAAAAGTCTAAACGGAAATTCCAAACACAACTGACAAGTTTCCACAAAATTTCGTTATCATCATTTACTAGGGATCCCACCACTACGTGTTTGACGGAGTGGCACCGCCACTACTAGGGATCCCACCACTACGTGTTTGACGGGGTGACAGTGGCACCACGAATGAATTCTAAATTATGTCCCGCTCACCCTGTCAGTCACCAGTCGTTACACGACTCCCACTCCGCGGTATTGAGTGGGACAGGGTAGTTTTGGAAGGGAGTGCAATTTGATATTATTCATGCTGGTTAATGATTTTTTTTTTAATTCATATAAATTTATACTTACGCAAAGCAATTAAATAATAACACAATTTAAATTAAAAAATAAGATATTAAAATTATTAATTTTTCACCATTTTATTTTATTTATAAAATTAAAATATTTAATTATTTAATTTTATAATTTTTTATTTTATTTTACATATCATCTTTATAATTAAGTAGTAATCTATAAATAAGTAATCACTATAGGTATGGGTATTCAATAATATGAATCTTTATAAACTATTTAAAAGTTTAATCTTTGTAATTCAAGTTATCAGTATAATAAGTAACAATATCCAATCATAGGAATCTTATAAAATATTAAGAAGATTTTGATAAAATATTAAGAAAATTAATCTTTATAAAATATTAAAAAATTAAAAAATGGGATAGATGGAAATTACTTTCAATTTTGCAATTGGACTTTTACTATGTCATGCAAGGTCGGAAATTATCCTTGAAATACATATGATGAGTACAAAGATCAAGATAAATTCACCTTTATTTTGTGAACCTTCTAGTCCATGACTGATATTGATTGTTTTCTTTGAGCTAATTTGTATTGGCATACCACTTGTTTCAGATTCATTGTAGAGATAAGAAGGCATGGACTTGAATTTTGATTTTATGATAGAGAATAAACATTTGTCTTCTAACATAATCATGATATGATTGGTAGCTGAATAAGGATCATTGAGGAGATTGTGGATGTGATAATCTTTAGTCTTCTCTTTAAACGAGAGGGCAAAATCAATTGTAAACAATTGTTGGGCATCTTCGTCATCATTGTACCCATTCCTTTACCATATGGATATTTCCATTTGTAAATTATCATAGATATTCCACTGGAACAATTCATCATATTAGATGTGATAAAAAAAAACCGAAATCTACACTATTTAGTTTAAATTCCTTTAGATTCCAAAATATTTAGTTTATGATTTTTTGCTTATGCATGAAATAGATAAAATGTAGAAAATAGAGATCAGTAAAGTACAATCACACACCATCCACAAGATAACAAAAATGTTTTCTATGGGAAACCCTTACGGGAGAAAACTCGTCTAGAAGGTGAGGTTGCTCCGCTCTCTTTTCTCTGGTATATAAATGATGCAAGTACAAAGAAATAGACACTTTCTTCAAATTTTCCTTTGACCTGTGGCCTGTATGGCTGCAATAGAATCTCTCTTTCTCTGTTATGCCCACATAATACCACTCTCAAATGTTTTTCTCAACTATGGAACAAGATACAATGCAAAAAAATGGAACCCCTTTTCCTCTAAGTGGCCCGATATTTAACATAGCTTAATAGCCATCTAGGGGTAGGTTTTTGACTTCCTCAACCCTCAATTATGATACGGTTTTGGACCTTCTAGAATCTTCTTGAAATTATATACATGGCTAGCCCAAGATGCGTGAGTAATGGGGGATGATGTGGCATCCTCTTGTACCATGGTGGTCAACACGGTAGGTCAACTTGCAGGAGTCATAACTTTTGCATATGAGCTCTAATTGAAGCAATTTTTGCACCGTTGGAAAGATCTTAGTGTGTAGAATAATGTTAAGATATCCAAGTTATTCTAAGACATTTTTAACTCCAAAAAATTTCTTTTGATGCCTCAAAATGGCCCCAAAAGGTTTCAAACGCCAATTTTCCAAACTGGGACCTACCACTAAAATGGCCCTGTAGGTTGATTCCTCCAATTTTTTCCACTCGGAAAGGATAGGGATAGATGAAAAACAATATAATGATCTAATCCAAATCATAACTCCCCATTTAGGGGGGATTTTGGTCCCCAAAATATTTACTGAATGAGGTGAGAAAATTTTTCCTCTACCTTCTCCCAGGAGTACCACTCTTGTTTGCTTGGAAGTTATCCTTTCAACACAATTTTCCAAAGGTCATGGTGCCCTTGTCTTGTAGTATTGGACTGCTTCTGCAAAACAGTGTCCTCTACTAACTCTACCTGAGCATCTCGTGCTAATTCCTCTGTGGAAGGTAGGACATGCTCCTCCTTCTAATCCAACATGGAAGGATTATAGAGTTTTGGATTCTCTACATTCACTACTGAATAAATGTGCATGTATGGGGGTAGACTGAGTCTGTAGGCATTATCTCCCACCTTTTCCAATACCTCAAAAGGACCATACCTCAAAGCCCTGATCTTCTTGCTAGGACCTTGTAGCCTTTCCTTATTCAATTGTAACCATACTATGTCTCCCACTCTAAATTTTCTCTTTGTTATGTTCATATATAGGGAATTCTATTAATTAAATGGTATTGGAGGTAATTTTGTTGAATTACTAGTAATGGGGGCATTAAATTGGTATCAGAGAGGAAATTTTTTTGTGTGCATCGCCCAACTTGGAGCTATGGATTCTACATTGTGGTATCAAAGACTAAGGTTCAATACTAAGCATTCACGGGCTATCTAGTATAACACTAAAGATAGAAATTGTAGAAATTTAATTTTCAGAGGATTTCGCTAATATATTTGATGAAATTACTGTAGTGAAATTGGGGAAAATTTTACAAGTAATATGAGGGAATTTAGCTAGAGATTAGAAATCCCCAAATTTTAATTGCATTCTAAAAAAAATTGGGCCTGTAGATGGCCACATTTCAAATTTACAGTACAACCATGGAAGAATTGGTGCAAATTTCCTCAATTCATGAACAAAATTGAGAGAAATTTGAACCCAAAATGGTCAATCAATCATGCGCGGATTTAATGGACTATCTATAGGTCCAAATTTTTCATAACGAAGCTAATTACAAAGCTTCAATGGAGGCCCAGGGAAGAAATTATGAATTGGAGCAAAATTTGGAAAATCCCCAATTTCTGCAGTGTAATTCATGGATAATTCAACAGGGAATAGTCAAATTACATGTACATAGGCCGAATTGATTCTTATAGGGAACAAAATGGCCATATTAAACTTATTTTCAAAGCTTCAATGGTGACCTGAGGAAAGAATCACGAAATTAGGCATAATTGGAAAAATGGAAAAATTCAAAAATTGGGCAAAATGGGTATTTTTTGTATGATGACGTCAGTAGTGACATGGAGCCACGTGTCAGTTGACATGGAAAAGGTGACGCGTACTTCTATGGTGGTAGGTACACGATGGCATGTGGCAAGTGCGACAAGGGAAGTTGACATGGGGCCATGATGGAAGGGCTGCCTGCTTGACCTGCAAAACACCACAGTGGAAGGGGCGCCTGCCTTACTTGTAGAACGCCATGGTAGAAGGGGTTCCTTCCTTACATGCAAAACCTTGATTTTGGACCAACGAAACCTTGATTTTGGGGGGGTCCCCTGTTGGTTTTGAAAACCACCAGGGGTAGGGGGGGGGATCCATGAGGAGCAACCTTGTCACTAGGCCAAAAACCAAAGGGATCCATTTTAGAGTGAGAGTGGTCAAAGGCTGGCATGGTATCATCTGGAGGTGCCAGGTGGACTCAGGATGATACAAAAACATCCTAGTTAGTGGAATCCAACTAAAAATTCTTAGAAATAGTGAAATTTACCATAAAATTATGGTGTTTTTCAGGTCATTAACTTGTAGGCCATTTTGAAGGCGTAAACAACATTTTTAGAAAACCTTTTTTTCACAAAAATATGTGTACGACAATACACACAATTTCTACTTATAAAATTAAAGATCTCAGAGAGAGCTTTATATCGAGATAAATTGTTCTCCAAACGAATTTTGTATGAGAGAGTTACAATCCAAACTATTCTCTAAAATAATAGTACAACTACTTGATGTCATGCTCACCCTCTCAGTCCTAGTGAAAATTCTAGAGGCAATATCATTCTTTTAGTCGGATAAAAAACACATACGAGAGTGAATTGACCCCAACCAAATTCCCAAATAATTTCGTCTGGAACCAAATTCCAAACGAAACTGACAAGTTTACACAAACTTTCTTTATCGTCATGTATGAAGGATCCCACTATTGTGTTTGAAGGGATGGCACCACAAATGAATTCTAAATACAACTACTTTATGTCTCGCTTACCCTCTACGTCCCAGTGAAAGTTCTAGAGGCACGATCATTCTTTCAGTCACACGCTATAGTCATTGAAATCTTTAAAAGCAAGATCTCATGAAAAATCAACGAAGTGAGATGACTCCCACTATGCAGTATTGAGTGGAACAGGGTGGTTTTGGATGGGACTAGAATTAAAAATCACTCTTGTATTTGTATTTATATGTATCCTAGACACTGGGGTTGAAATTTGGTGCTACTCATGCTTCTCAAGGTAAAATTTTGTCCAATCACTTCATCTCCCACTTAGGATTTCCCTAAAAATCCTCTACGCATGAGCATTCCTTCAGTCCCACACTCCAGTCAATGAAAAGTGTGAAGGCAAGATGATGAAAATCAACGAAAAATCCTTTCATCTATAAATCCAAATGACTCCCATTACGGGGTATTGAGTGGGACATGGGGGTTTCGGATGAGACTAACTTCCAATGTATTTATAGGTATGTTGTACAGTAGGGTTGAAAACTGGTGTCATTCATGTTTGTTAACTTGAAATTTTATCATTGTTAATTTTTTTACACAATTTATAACTAATGTTGATATTAAATTAGTCAATGTAAATAGTCATACAATCTTGGATAAAATATCAAAATTAAATCAATTTTATATTTTTATACCAGGGTATGGCAATGTATATTGTAATTTCTTAGGAGTCAATTTTATTTGACTTTCAATTAGTTGTTTGTGATGACATACAACTTTCTAAAGTTTTTAAATTGTCTTTTATTAATTCTAATTTTTTTTTTTAAGTTTATGAAAATTGAAATTTTTAATTTTCTATAGATTAATGTGACTATTTTTATGTGGTTTTAATATGTATTGTCATATTTAAATATTTAATTAAAAAGTTAAAAATTCAGAAATCTCTCGAAATGCCACCCATCACTTTAATTTTTCATTTAATGTGAGCATTCTTGATGTGAGAGATATCATTATTCTAATATATTCTTGATGTAAAAGATATCATTTTTTAATCTATTTATGTTTCATTAATTTATGATTTAGTACTTCATTGATTTGATAGTACTTCTTACTTTATCCTTGTTATTTAATGTGGTAATTCTTATTATCTATTCTTTAAAATTGTAAATTTTAATTGTATAGATAAATTTATCTCTCTCAAAAATTTACATTGAAAAAAAACTTCTCACTTCCCCTTAATTTCAATTGTATAGATAAATTTAGTTCTCTCAAAAATATATATTTTAAAAAAAAAACTTATCACTTATCACTTTTGTTATACAATATATTCCTCTTATATGCAATTTCATTAACAAAATCAAAATTTTACTTCATTTCCATCATTTTTACGTGTTTAACCTCTAATTGTTCTTACAAAATAACTAGAAAAAAGTGGTCAATTAGCCATCATGGTTGTAAAACAAATAAGTAAAAATAATATTACGACAGGGACCAAAGCCTTCATCTTGTTGTAGATGGAATCCTTCATTTAAATTTTTAAATAGTTTTACCAAGTTCTACTACCTATGTATTTTAAATATTTTTACCAATTTCCATAAAATTTTATTATATATTTAAAATATCTAGAACCAATTAACATCACATCCTAACAACATTTAGATTTCCATGAAATTTTATTATATATTCAAAATATCTAGAGCCAATTAACATCACATCCTGACAACATTTAGATGCATGGACTAGGGACTTCTTACCAAAAGAAGAGCTTGATAATTAACATTTTGGTCATTTTTTGAGGATTTCACTCAGCTACAAATTTGAGAACTCAAATTTCTCTTGCATAGATGGATTAGACAATTTTGAAAATAATTACAATATTCATACACCTTAACATTTTAAAATTATAATTTTATTAAAAAAACGATTTTAAATATTTTAAATGAAAAAAATTATATAAAGTTAATCTCAAATCGAACAATATTTCAAAGCGAACTTTAAATGCTACTTTAAAAATAACACATTTATATATAAATAAATACTACTTAAAAATTAGTATAAGCAGCTTTGGTGCTAATTTCTCTTGTTTTCTTTACAATTCATCTTATATCATATACCAAGAATACTATTACATTAGTGTGTTATTTATATGACTTATTTCTATGAATATGAAAATAGAATAACTATTTGTCTATTTTTGAGTCTATTTTTGAGTCTATTTTTTATATGTTTTCATTTAAATTTGGTAAAAAAAAATTCACCATCATCATATTAAAATAGTAAGTTTTAAACGAATAAATAAATTCAAATAAGTTCTCAAAATAATGATTTACAATGATATCTTTAAACTTTAAAATTTTCAATCAAGATTGGAGAAATCACCAAGGCACTCTATGGTGGTGGAAAAAATTATGAAAACCAATTAGAACCATAGGGATACTAACCAAATCCCATAGAGTTAACAAGTTTCCAAATTTTCTATTGTGTATCATACAAATTCTAAATATAATTAATTATTTGAAATTCTAAAATATAATTAATTATTTGTCTCAATTTTATATAGAATTTTGAAGAAGTCTAAATGTTATATGAGTTGGATTTTTCTCAGCAAATATTACTAGAGTTTGATTATATAAGTTTTAATGTGATTGCAATTTTTCATTATTGAAATTGTATTTTTGAATGTATAAATGGATTCAACATTTTCAAAAATCTTTATTGCACTTGGATGCCCTATTGCACAATATTGTGCAATCTCAATAATTGATATCTACAATTCTAGTAATTCTTCCAAATTTTAAGAAAAAAAAATAAAAAAAATATGAAGAAATTAATATCTACAATTCTAATAATTCTTCTGAATTTTTTAATGTATTTAAAGAAAAAATAATAAATTTCGAAAAGATTCAAATCTTAACAGATTTAGACTATGATATTCAAAAATTTCCACAATTTTTCATGGGTAACATACAAATTCCAAATAAAATTAATTACTTGCTTGGGTGACACAAACAGGGATGCAAGACATGCCCACAGTCGTGGACGTGGATGAGATCCATATGCCAGAATATGAGCCACACAACATGTAGGTCGAGGAAGAAGGAAACATATCACAGGAGGTCAGGCAGCCTGAGGAGGACGCGGAGAAGACAAAATCTGACACGTTCAAGGGAAAAGGGCCACAACAGGGCGAACAATCCACATATTCAATGAAGCAAGGCCTAGAGCCAGAAGGAGAGCATGAAACAGAGCACCAGGGCATACTAGAGGTCGGGGTGTCATCCCTGCAAGGGAAGAAAAAGGCACGAGCTGAGAGTAGTGTGCAAGGAAAATCACGCACACAGGAGGAATTGGCAATAGTAATGCCAAAAATCCTAGAGGGAGTAAAGGCAGACGATGAGATAGTGGGAGGATTAGACACCATGAAATATGTCGATCATGACGTGGCTGACACAACCAAATTCCAATATTTGGTGCAACATAACTATATGGAGAGTAGAGGAGAGGGACCATCATTCACGCCACTATTGGAGCCTGCGCAGTGGATCCTGGGGATCTACAATGCAGAGATCATGAATTTGCTGGATATACCACACTTTGGGCAGGGTAAACACATCAATGTATGTGTGAAGCAACTCCTAGAAAGGGTGCATAGAGGAATTTTTTGGATTGATAGGCTAGTGCCTATTAATGTGGACTTGATCGTAGCTATCACTGGGCTACCCACGGATGGGGAGAAGCTAGAGAAATACTTAGAGGATAAAACTAAAGCAAAAGAAATATATGATGAAATCAAGGCAAAGTATGGCATGAAGAAAGGGAATAGGGGAATCAGGATCAACGACATAAATGATCCTACAATGATATTTGATAAAAGGTTGCTAGGGTGCAAGTTAATGTGCAAGTGCAGAGAGGAGGAAGTACCAGAAGGAGTGGTAGCAGTTGCAGCATAGTGCACGAAGGGGAGCTCGATGAGTTGGGACTCTTATCTGCTTAATTATTTCTTGTAGGATTGCAAGGACACATAGGAATGGGGCTTTGAGTTCCACTACTCATGGTTACTCATCCTCATTGCACTTGTAGGATGGCAAGAACCGATGTACAATATTTTCCTGCAGAGAATAGGAAAGTGTGGCGCAACCTACTACACATCTCTTATAAGAAAAACAAACCCAAAGGTGAAGAAAATAACCAACAATGTATTTTCTCTATACTTGTCAGAGATCCATAACCGCTTAGCTGACACATGAAGGATTTCCTAGAGACTGTCCAAGAGTTTTGACAAACAACAAATTTTCAAGCATCGCTCCATAGCATGTGGTTGCATGCGAAGAGGGACCCAACCAATGAGTGGCTACAACTAAGCTATTGCGTGACGAAGCAAGACATACAAATGGAGGTCCAGGATTTTCCTAAGGAATGGAAAGTGCTAGTAATCCCAAAAAAAATTCCAACAATACATATTTAGACGTAGGATAGAACAATCCCTGCACAACAAACATGCATAAATGGCGCCAATAAGAGGAAGAAGACAACAAAACATCCAGTGGGGGAAATCAACCCCATACAAAAGAAAATCAGGACACAGAAGAAATCACAACGTGGTTCTACACGAGATCCACTGTGCACAGAGCAGGAACCAAGAGAAATAATAGAACATGTGTGCACATAAGAAGTACAAATGGAGACACAAGATATACCTGTGGAGGAAGACATTGGGTAGGACACCAATGCACACATCACTGACAACAGATGATGTGGAACTGGTAGCCACAACAATCAAAGATTGAATTTCAGAGGTGTGGGAGAATGCTGAGAAGAACATGGATTCTATTTTGGAACAGGTACAGGAAGTGAAACCTGCACTGGAGCAGTTGAGGATCAGGGCAGAGAAGAAACAAAAAGATAAACCAACAAAAACTAAGGAAGTAGTGCCTGTTGGAGAAACAATGCAAATTACAATGTAGGGGAACGCCAATTTCATGATAACCCCTGAGATGTTGTTTATTGACGAGGAAACAACACTTAAGCTCCTGAAGGACATTGAGACATTAGGCTTGACATTGACAAAGATCCTGACAAAGGTGTTCTATAAATTACAAATTAGCGTCGCGCAAGAAATTCAGTCTAGAGTAAGGTCTGATGTGATGAACTTATAGATAGTATAGGAGGTAAATATCACATTGAAGGAAGTAATCAAACAAGAAGGATAGGAAAATAAGATAGCGCAACAAAAGATAGAGGAGATGGAGAAGTACATTGGCATAGTATTTCTAACTATCCCAGACAACGCAGACTCAGAGGGAGTATCTACTGAAGAAAATATGAGGAAAATAATCCAGGCCTTGGAGCAGTACAAGGACCAGATAAAGGAGCTGGAGGAGTGCACAATACCCACTACTCCTCCAGAAGTTAGAGTGCAGTGAGAGAAAGATGCAACAACATCTGTAGAAAGCATAGCGCATGCGATACGAAGAATAACAGAGTTTTTGGAGAAGAGAACCTAATTGTGGACACATCTCTTAGAAGATGGAAGCTTACAAGACTTGCAAGGAAGGGAAGATAAACTTCATGCAATAAAGGAAGATGTAAAATAGCAATAGAAGACAATGTCATTGTCCGAGAAAATCAAGACTGTGGAAGAAATGAAGAGCCTACAAGCAAAGGAGAAAAAAATGCAGGCATAGAAAATTGCAATATAGGCTCAGTTGGAGCCGCTGCAGGAAAAGGCAGAGCAGTTGGTCATGGAGATCGACACAACAAAACTGCACATAGAATAGATAGGCTTGGAGGGGGGAGAAATACTGAGACCTCAAGTCACCGCGCAGATGATTGAAGCCATGATGAAGACTCCACGATGGTAGAGTCTCATATTGCGTGTTGGCCGAAGTTGCAATAGTAACATTGAACCCTCGGATATGCTCGAAAATATCGAAATGATCTTCTAGCTCTAGGAAGAATTCACAAAACTCCATCTCCATCGGGAATTGAATGGAGTTTTTTCGTATCTCGACAGGAGAATTGTAGAGAGAAATTACTACCGAAATCTTTTCCAAGGAATTATACATCATATGCCCTCAGAGAGTGCTTTGTCATTCTAGGACATGTGTTTCTTTCTGTGCGGGGGAGTGTTGGTCTGTCTGGTCAAGCTGTGTGGTGTCCCCAGTGCTGTGTCCTCACCCGTCGGGAAACCATCTAACAAAGTGTTGTAATTCAAATGTAAAAGCATCCCCGGTCACTAACTAACTTGCTTCTGGGAGTCCCTAATCTAACAATGCTCGAGAGCTTAAGTGAGGACCTTGCTCGAGGGCTTAAGGTATTATTCCTTCATCTCACAATGTTGCGGGGCTTCCAGCAATTATTTCCAATGCTCCTGGGCTCCTTCCTGGGCTTAGGGGGGTCCTTATTTATCTGTCTTACTTCAGGTCAAAGACAATGTATCCGCCCTGGCAACAAATGTACTTCATCACACGACTGTCTGTCTTTGGTAAATGACATCACATTTTTATGTCTTCTGTCAAAGACATAATGCTGAGCCATACCAGAGTGAGAAAGGATGAGTCTATAGGGTAGGTTCTACTTGGAAAAGGAACACTTCTTTAAGTGTGGTCACTAAAGAAAATGCTTGATGTACCCTCTCTAAAGTGTTTTGGTATCAAGGTCCATGGCTCACCTTTTGAAGGATGTGATCCACCAGTATGGTACCTTGGATAAAGCTCAGAAGGATTTATCGATCTCTAAACATAATATGAACTAGGATAACTCTGGTTAGGGGATTTTAAGATGTGATAGAATGGAAAGAAACTGGGAACGCTGATGAAATTAGACATGTCCAAAGTCTTAGATAGACTGAATTGAGCTTTCCTAAAAAAAGTATTAAGTGCCTTCAACTTCTGTCAAGATTGGATCAGCTGGGAAAATAATCTGGTCTCTTTTATGCTTTATTATCTATGCTAGTGAATGGGTCTCCATCCGCCCCTTTTAATCTATCATGAGGCATCAGGAAAGGGGACCCTTTATCTCCCTTTTTGCTCATTCTGACGACGAAGGGTTTGGGAAGAAGCCTATTACAAGTTGTTGTCGGGAATCAACTAAAAGGTATCGGACTAAATAGGGGGATGGATTCATAGAATTGAGCCTGCTTAGGAAAAGACTAAGATCATATGAGCCCGACCCGCCATATCTTGATTCCTCTTTTGGAAATCATCGAGGTTGCTAAATAATAACAGAACGGACCTAAGATCAGATAGATATCGCCCCGCTATTGCATCATCACAAAGTGCGTGGAATACTAAAATAAAAAACACTTTTCTGACTTACTTTTAGACTTACTTCCTTACTAACTTAAATTAAAGGCATTACCTTAGGTTAATACTGCTGGAATGGATAACAAACTCAAAGTGCTATGCTTTTACCTTTGATTATCCCGCTTAGGCAGATACTTACACTATCTAATTCTTTAAGGCTTTCTACTGACCCTAAACCGCGTTATCTAGGGATTTTTGATGCTTATATATTCTTGAAGTTACTAAACATGCCGAATCACTCTGCACTGCCGAATTACACCCAATATACTAATCTCTATTTATAATTAGATCCTTTTCCTACTCGCATGGATGAGGTCACCAAACCTACCCTCTTACCTTTCCCACCGAACCTTTCCCTTCACTTCCTACCAGAAACTAGAATAAGGAGCAGTGCCAACATATGACAAAGATGTATGAAGCACTGACACAAGTAGTAAAAGATGCAGGAGTCCATGAGTGACTTGGGATGAGTCACAATGTCAGTGTTGGAGGTGTGTTGGCATAGGCCAATTTTGGGAAAGAAATGAGGCAGCATCGGAAAATAGGGGAGCATGCCAGAAATAGAGGAAAAGAAATGCTAGAAACAAAGGATAACCTGTGCTGCCAAAATAAGTTACAAAGTGGACAAACTGTTGTGGAGTAGTTGGAAAGTGGATAAGCACCAACTTGGAGAATGGTTGGATCGAGGACCAACCATGAATGAGTCAATGAGAAATTGGATAAATCTAATCCTTTTAGGGTTAGGGTTTTTGTAAGGGCTTTGTCCTAGTTTTGTATAAGTAGAATGTATTAGGATTTTGAAAGGGTTGTTGTCGTGGTTTTTTTTATTGGTTGTCGATTTTGTTGTTCATGACACCCTGTAGAAGAGAGATCAGTTTTGTCGTTGGCATAGATTAGAAAGTACAAATGCTATGAGGACTATTGCGATCTGTGGATATCAGTTTTAATGAAGGAAGGACTATACAGTGCGCAACACTAGATTTTGCATGAATATGAATAAAGATCCCAAGCGACAAATATTTGTGGACGTAGCCCCAGGGGGGGGGTGAACCACGATATATCTGTGTTTTTTGCGAATGTATGTAGTGTTTCTGATTGTATTTTCTTTAGTACATTTATGATGAATATGTTAAATGATAAAGGAAATAGCATTGTGCACTAAGAATAAATGAATGGAATCTACAGAATAGCTCTAAATAAATGAATGTTATAGCTAGTGGTTAGATCTTAATCTTGTGTTACAATAGATAAATACTTGTCATTGAACACATGCAGCTATAATGGTTAATGAAGTCCTATTAGAATAGTTGTGACAATGGTCTGGAATAAGATCTAATGAGGGTTTGAAGATTAAAAATAAGTACATTAAATGCCTTTGAGAGATACACATCGCATACCAGGGTTGTAGACATTTGAGTCCTGCGACCACCCATAGAAGCCATCTCGGGTGAGACTACGCAGTGCACTCTGTGCGTTGTGTTGCCTTCTAGTATCCAGACGGGCTGATGGTAGAACGGTATGTTGGTAATATTATAGTTAGAACCTAGGTCATCCCAAGAGACCAAACCAACAAATTTTCACAGTAGCACATGTGGTTTATCAAACAAAAGCCATAGAATTCACAAGTTTTCAAATAAAATTGTATATATATATATCCATCTGCTACACCCACATCTCCTATAACCTCAACTCCATCATATGGAGAGCCTCACCCTCTTAGTCCCCGTTTTGTCTCAGTACTTTTTTTATTCCCTCCTCCAGGAATAGTTAATACACCTATGATGGCTACGTTGAGTTTACTTGATATTACCTTGGGGATTTTTGTATAGTACTTGGATACTCCTGCCCCCCCTCCACCCTCCCAACCAACTCCTGGTTTTATTATGACACTCGTTTTTCCATTCAGAATTACAACTACACCCTCTATAGGATCCACATAGGCCCAACCAACCCCTACCAAATATGGGAAAGGTGTTGAAAAAGGGGACAAAGGTAAGAATAAAGGGATCATTGATAGTTCTAAAGAATCCATGGCCACTGGAAACCTTTTTCCTAGAGCCATACCCCCATGTGTTTTATGTCATCTCACCAGCCATGATACCAATAACTTTCCATCACTCCTTGAGCTCAAATAAATTCCTAATTCCAATGATTTAAACCCTAGTCCTTTCACACATGTTGTGCACATAATACTCCCTAAATCATCCAAGCATATTAAGTCTTTGCATATAAATCACCCCTGGACTTTGTGTGATACATATGGCCATTATTCTCATCATTTTCCTAAAATACCCAAATTTCACAATGCCCTCGAAGTCATTCATCAGTTGGAATCCTCTTCCAAGGAACACTAAACCACCTTAGTAGAGGACCTCACTCTCAAGAAATAAATGTTTTTTAGGTCAATAGTAAACCAATGGTTGAAATTGGATCTCTTGAATCCTGTAATTGATCTTTGGCTGGAAGAATGAATTGACAGGCCTTTCATTATGATTCAAGGGTCTGTGTTATGCTCTGTACCTGAGGCTTTCATTACTAGAATCACTCGAACTTCATGCCGAAACCTTGGTGTTTATACTATGATTGCGCAGGGGTTTTGTTTGGTTTCTTTCTATTCTATTCGCTCAATTTTGTTTCCCCTGCTCTTGCCATCTAAACCCATATCTAGCTTGAGTTTCCCCTATTATAGAGCCTGGTCATTCTCTTAATGGATCCTATTGTTCGAATAGAGCCGAATGGCCCTCAAGCGTTGATGTCTCATGATGATGCTGTTGAGGATTTGAAAGCCCAGGGCTGGGATACTTTCATTAAGAGGCTCAATGGGTATAACCTTCGCACAACTAAGTAATTTGCCCAAACATTTGATGGGTATAGGGTGAAAGTTGGAGACATTCATTTAGAGGTGACTAAAGGGTTTATCAGTGAATCCACAGGGCTCCCACCCTTTGGTCAGAATTGGTTTAAGAACTCGAAAATCGACGAAGTGCCCTGGAGTCTTTTCATGACCTCCAAAAAGATTGATTGTTGTGAGAAAGGTATTCTTGTTTCTATGCTTAAGGTTAGATGGCATGGTCTCTTATTAGTTCTTAAATAGTTTATAACCTGTGAAGGCTGTTATGGCCTGGTTTTTCTTTATCATGTGCGGTTGCTTATGCACTTTATAGGTTTCCATATGAATGTTCCATTTTATTTAATAAGGAGTCTGCACAAGATGTCAAAATGATACAAGAAGAATATCCTCGACTCTAGCCTCTTTCACCATGGCCTAATTAAAATGTTGTTGGTTCATTATTTGATAGCCCTGGGTGATGACTGAGATAGGTTCTTAGCCCAAAACAGTTTTACTACATCGATTCCTATAGAAACCCCTATGTTGGATAAGCCTATGATAGAAAAACTATTTGATTTCTCAAGTAACAAACCAGGAATTGTGAGGAAAAACCCTCGTGATGAGGCATTGCCTGATCATTTTTTCTATGGGCAACAAGATGTTGGTTCTAAGTTAAATGAAACCCCTAAGCATGAATTAATTGTTGGCCATAACAATACTGTAAAGTACGATAGAAAAAACCCTCGCAAATAGTCAAAAAAGAAGCAAGCAATGCTAGGGTTATGAAATAAAAGGGTTGGTCGACTAATTTTGAGAATTCCATGTAATCAATTTAAGCCTCATTTGAGCTCAATAGATACGATCGAGATCAATGAGAATTCAGATCTTGAAATTGAGGTTTTTCTCACAGAAGAAGATCCAGATTGTCATAAGCCGGATCCTAATCAGCCATATGACTATGTTAATAATCTCCCACCATGTCTCGAGGATAGCATGGTGTTTACTGGTATTAAGCCTAGTCAAGGGCCGGAAATATGTAGTGTTGATGCTCTTACACCCAACTATATGCTCCATCGACAGATCAATCCTTCTGTGCATTGCGAGGTTTTCTTGCATTGGATTGAACGGTACTATAATGACATCCCTATTCTATAAGAAAGAATTAAATCTCTCACCAACCACAATGAATTACTCATAAAAGAAAATCGTGAACTCAAAGCAAATGAATAGAGACAAGCCAAGCGTCTTAAGAAGACATGCAACATTGTGATAAAGAATGCAGATAGTGTAAAGGCCGTAATCAATTCTGAGTTATCTTGATCCATGTTAGTCATTGGTTTAAATGGTAAAATGGTTTTTTCCCCCTCTTATTACAGTCATGTTATTTTTTAAAAATCAATTCGGTTAAACTTAGATTTCTTTTACCAATATAAGACTGGCTACAGAATCAAGAGATTCTGTAGCCAAGTCATTTTTTATATAGAATTTAGAAATTAGTTGTTAATAAATTGTCTAACTTGTTCCTATTTCGTTTTTCAGGGTATGGTATATCTGATGTTGATATTATGGGATGGAACATGTTTGATCTAGTTTATTAGTATCTCCTTTTGTTAAGTTTGTAAATAGGAAAAAGAATTCATAAATTTTTGAAGATATAGTTTGATCATGAGTGGCTGTAGGCCCTCCATATTTGTAATGTTTTGATCTTATGAGATCTGATCCTATCTTAGGAGATAGGAAGTTTAGATTTAAAAAAACTCTTTAAATACTCTCTATTTTGTAAATGAGAGGCATCTTGGTCTGGAATCAAAGATGGACGAATGATATCCCAAGACTTAATGGAACAACGTACATCATTTTGGCTTTAGTCCATTGCTAATGGTGTTTCATTAATGTCTCGTTTTATTTAATCCTGATGCATTAATATGTCTTGTAGCTTTAGACTCAATGATATATTATGTTTCAAGATATTTACGTTACAGATAATCGTTCATAATTTATTGTTCCAGATATTCACACTGTGATCATCTTTTCAATTTGAATATCATAATTTCTATTTGATGTTTAAGTTGAAAAATGAAGTGAGTGTATTACACGTAGATTTATATTATTGTAATTATTTATGATCATAAGATCACAAAATTAACGTGTGTTCTCTATTCTGTTTCTAAAATCCTAGTTGCCAATACATTCTGTGAATTTATTCAAAACAATTTCAGTATAAGTCTATTGCAGAATTGTCTCATAGGTGTGGCAGCTGGATGTTGTTGATTCATACAGAGGAACGAGCACATCAGACAAACTAATATCAGGTTAGCTACTTTGTTTCCAATTTCTGTCGTTTATATATTAGCGGAACCAGAAAGTGTAGATTGACTTTGACTATCTGTACATCTGTGTTTCATAGTTTAATTAATTCGATTTTTTTTAGATTTATAGAAAGAAAAGAAAAAGTATTTAAATGTGCTTTCTTTATCTGCTTCTCAAAAGCAATTATTTTCACCTTAATTTCATAAGTTTCTAGTAAAACTTGCAAATCTGTAAATGCTGTTCATAAGTGAGATTTTTATGTTTTTTCTTTTCTACTTAAACACATTTACAATAGTTATATCAGGGTATGTATATATTTAATATATTTTTGGGCATTAGTTAATTCTTTTAGGATTTTAGATTGGCTAACGAAGCCATTAAACCCATTGGAACAAGTTACACCAAACGGCTTGGGTTACTAGACAACCCCGGACCAGACTTGTTCTTTCAGTTGACGGTCGATCAATTTTGCCCGTCAACAAATGGTGCTAGAAGGAGGGCTTGATTGCAATTGATGACACGTGGAAGTCGTGATACTCCTCCCCCACACACTCGCTCCCTTGTAGTAACACGTAGTCGCTCGGACAGTGACGTTACTTCTGAAACAACAACTACCTCAAACGATAATCTTGAGTTTCTAGTTGAACCAATAACACCATCTCCTCAAGGGGCCAACGTACAAGAAATTGTTTGTTAGTCACTTATAAGGACACACAGTGCTTTGGCCCATATCAGACAACCTGGTAGGCCTCTCAATCAACCTTTAGATTTCTCAGATATCTGAGAACAACTTGAAGGAACTGATTTTCTTTTAAATCCTTTTGAATGTAATACTACAAATCTTGTAGAAACCCCTACTCTTGGAGTTGGAGGATCCGGTATCCCGCCTTCCCCACTTGGTTCATCTCCATCCTCTTCGAGAGGAGAGTCATCTAATGAAGGAAGTTCCTCGTATGAAACATCTCAGACTTCGACACCACCTACACCCATGGAAAACCAAAACCCTGGCTCAATCAAGATGTTGTGTCTGTACCTGGACCTCAACACCCATTGCCAAAGCACTCGGAGAAATGGTTACCTAAATTCGATCCAGATTCTAAGCAATCTGTCAAAGATCGCATAAAGAAGTTTATGTTGGACATTAGACTCCGAAGTGTAGAGCATGAAGATGTAGTATGCATACTCTTTCCTTATACTTTTGAGGGAAATGCCTCCACATGGTATTTCGCCCAACAACCCCAGACCATTGTCTCTTGGGACAAATTCAAAACCCGTTTCTTAGAGAAATTTGGAGACGATAAAAACCCTGAAGTCTTGGTTATGGAACTCTCTAGCCTAAAAATGAACCCTAAGGAGAAAGTAAAATATTTTAACCAAATATTCCTTACGTTAAAGAATCAAATTCTCATAGATTCAATGCCTTTTGAGAGTCTAATTGTTGCATATTACACCAAATCTCTACATAATAATATAGCAATTTGGGTTAAAAGGTTGAAAAAATCTACATTGTTGGAAGCCTTCAAAGAAGCTAGCCAAATTGAAAAGGATATATTAAGCTTGAAAGACAATCTCAATAGTGAAGCTAAAATGAGTTCATCTTCTAAAAAGAAAATAGAAATCCTTACGAGGCCTCCCCAAGTCAAAGGTCAAACCGAAACTTTAGACCTGGAAAACTTGCAGAAAGCTTTTCAAAAACTATCAAATCAAGTCATTGACTTGAAGAGATCAGTCGAGGAGGCATCCTCAAGAAAAGGAAGTTTTAAACCTCCTTTCAAAAAACCTTTTCCTCCCAATCGTCTAAACCAGACCATTAAAGGTCTCAATTTCGAAAGCTTGCAACATGCTTTGCAAACCATTCTTGAAGCACATGATAATTTTGTTCCTCCTGAAAGTTTCGAAGACATAGTTGAGGAAGAAGTAGCTGAAGAAGAGGAATCATCTCCCAATATATTCAGACACTTTTCTGACAGTATCTTTCAAGCAAACTTTGAAACTGTCCACCCTTACAATAGGAGAAGCAAAAAATAGAGAAAACCGTATTCTGAAATGAGCAATAATGTTCCTCCAAAATAGTCGAAACAAGCTAAAATAAAACAGAGTTTAGCAACCCCAGTCTTAGAATATGACTTGATTGAAGATCCAAAAAAATTGAGGGCTAATATTTATGTTTACGAGATTTTGAAATTTCCTCTTATTCTGCAGAAAATGCTTCAAAATATCGCACAAAATAGTAAGAACAACGATCCTAGCAGTAAGAAGATTGTAGAAATTAGTTCTAAAATAGCCAAAAAGATCCCCACTAAAATGACATTCGAACTTCCGGATAAAAAGGATCTAACTAAAAATACTGTATCAAATGTAGATAAAATTGTTTCAGGGATAATGACAAAAAATCAGTAGAATTCTGTTGTTAACACTCATAAAAATGTCTCGCCTTTCTTATTAACTTTTGAAATTTTCAATAGAAATGTACATAATTGCATGGTGGATTTCGACACATCATCAAATGTGATGCCTTTATCTATTTGCCAGAAAATTAACTCAGAAGTTCAACCTTATAGTCTCAAAATCATTCAGCTTGATCGGACGAACGTTAAAGTAATAAGAGAACTTAAGAATGTTATGGTTAGGTTATCTTCTAATCCTAAGGTTCAAAAAATTATTGACATCACTGTTGTTGACATACCATAATTCTATGGTTTATTTTTAAGCAGGGACTGGTCCAAGCAGCTGGATGGTTACTTTGCCACAAACTGGTCTCATTTGTGGTTGCTGGAAAACAAACAACCAAATAAAATCAGGATAAACCGCGAACGCTATCTCAAGCATACCATGACAGATATGAATGATACGAATGAACCTTTTACTGCATCCACTAATTCATTCGAAATGCAGAGAATGGACACTTTCTTTGGTAACTTCATGACTGGAATTTCCCCCTTCACGGATCCCGGGCAAGAATCATAACTTATGACTTTCACTCAGTCATCATCTTTGCCAAGTGTGTCAAACACCGCTAACGAAGCTTGAATTTGGTCATTGTACTTTGACGGATCCAAATCTAAAGAAGGAGCCGTTGTAGGATGTGTACTCATTGACCCTGCAAGTAATAAGACTTTCATTGCCTATTGGTTAGAGTTCGAATGCACTAATAATACTGCTGAATACGAAGCACTCCTACAAGGGCTTAAGAAGGATTTGGATATGAACATAAGAAATTTAATGGTGTTCGGTGATTCGGAAATCATGGTCAGGCAGGTAAGAAACTTTGTACATTGCTTGTCACCACATCTCAGAAGTTATCAAATCGAGGTATGGAGTTTGATACAAAAATTTTCAGCATTTAACATCAATTCCATTCCTAGAATAAGTAATTCAGAAGCTGATTTATTGGATAATGTCATTTCTAAACTTGTGCGCACAGAAGGTCTCTCTCCAAATGAATTTTCGATTGAATTATTGTTCAAGCCATCGATCCCAGACAACATTACCAATTGGAGAGTGTTAGACAATGACCAACAGATCATCAACTTCTTTCATATGGAGGACACTTTTCAAGGTGCAATTATCGATTAAGGCACTCACGATGAAAACCTCCATAACTTCACGGTAATATCAGATCCTAGATGTCCTGAATCGATGTCTGATCTGGTAAACTCTATTCCCAGATCCATTGTAAGACTAGAAAAGTTTTATGATTTACATGATAAATTTAGAGGGTCAGTTAAGTGTAAAACGAACAGTTCTTCCTTGAATTATGAAACGATAAATCTAGGGACTAAAGATAATCCACAAAATATCAATTTGGGAACGAGATGCTCTGAACAAGAACGATCTGCCTTTATAAAACTATTTAAATAATTCAAGGACGTTTTTGCCTGGACATACGATGATCTGAAAACATTCGATCCTAATATAATACAACATGTCATCCCCATGAAACCACAAACTCATCCCTTTCAATATAAATTAAGAAAGATTCACCCCAAATTAGAATCTTCTGTCAAGAAAGAACTAAATAAATTACTAAATGAAAAGATAATTTTTCCAGTGAGACACACACAATGGGTGTCTAATCTAGTTCCTGTAAGGAATAAAATCGATGAAATTCGACTTTGCATTGATTTTCATAACTTGAACCGAGCATTTGATAAAGACAACTATCCCATCCTCCAATGGAGCAAATTCTTCAGCAAGTATCTAGTTCCGAAAGACTGTCGCTATTAGATGGTTTTTCGGGATACAACCATGTCCTCATGTCTTCAGAAGATCAGTTAAAAACCACTTTTCGTACCCCATGGGGCACTTATGCATACAAGAATATGCCTTTTGGACTCATAAATGTCTGGGCCACTTTCTAGAGAGAAATAGAAATTTCTTTTCATGACCTCATAAATCAATCAGTAGTAGTCTATCTTGATGACGTTACCGTTTTCTCCCAAAACAAGAAAGATNCCCCCCCCCCCCCCTTCTTCTAAAAAATCCATGCAATCCTTTTTAGGCCAGATTAATTTTGTCAGAAGATTTGTCCCAAGTATTTCAGAAATGGTAAGACTGTTACAGAATTTAATTAAAAAGGATGTTCAGTATTGTTGGGGACCACATGAAGGTCAAGCCTTTGATTCCATAAAAAAAATCCATAGTGGAAGCCCCTTCCTTGATGAGTCTTGATTTCTCACAATATTTCACTCTTTACATTTCGCCTCCAACCAATCTTACGCTGCTGTGTTAACACAAAAAATTGATGAAAAAAATGAAATGTCTATTTCCTTCATGATCTCATCTTTTAAATGGGATGAATTGAATTACCCATCTGTAGATCAACATGCGTATGTTGTTTTCAAAGCAGTGAAACACTTCTGGTCATATCTACTAAAATCCAGAACTAAAGTCATCGTTCCTTACCCTGTTGTAAGAAACTTATTAGTACAAAAGGAACTGGGAGAAAAACGGGCAAATTGGATGACATCGTTACAAGAATACGACCTCAAAATCACTCCTACACAAATTGTTAAAGGTTAGGGACTATGTAAACTAGTTGCTAATTCAGTTGAAGAATAGGAAAGTCAAATTAACATCTCAATTGTAAATCAACACAACGAGACACAAGTCAACTGTATACATGTTGTTGCTAATTATTTGTATGATAATATTAAATTTTATTTAACACACGGATCTGGTCCTTATCATATTGATCCTAAAAACAGAAGATCCCTCAGGTTAAAATCTGCATGTTTCTAGCTAATAAATGATGTATTGTTTCGAAATAATTTTGATGGTGTTTTTATGCATTGTTTGGAAAAACATGAAGCAGGAAAAGTGATATTTGAACTTTATGCAAGTGAGGCTGGTGGACACTTCGGTGGAGACACCACTTCGAACAAAGTGTTAAGAGATGGGTACTACTAGCCCATTTTATTTAAAGATGGCCATGCATTATGTCATAAATGCATAATTTGCCAAAAGGCTATTGGATGAGTGAAAAAGGAAACATCCCCTTTGTAGCCTGTTTTAGTGGATTCACCTTTTCTGCAGCGGGGTCTTGACATCATAGGGAAAATTAACCCTACTTCTTCACAGTAGCATAAATATATCATTACAACAATGGATTATTTTACCATATGGCCCGAAGTTTCACCTTTGAAAGTGGTAAACACTAATCAGGTAGTATCTTTCCTTAACTTGAATGCCATTACTATATTTGACATTCCCGAATGTTTAGTCTTTGATAACGCATGTTATTTATCATCCCTCAATATGAATGTATTCTCCTTATAAAAATGGATTAAATTGAAATATTCTACTAGCTACTACCCCCAAGAAAATGGCCTAGCAGAACCAACAAACAAAAATTTGATCAAGATCATTAAGAGGGCAGTCTCTGAAAACCACGAGAACTAGCACAACACTTTGTTTAATGAACTATGGGATGACAGAGTAACACCCAAAGCTTCTGTTGGTAACTCTCCTTTCTTTCTCGTTTACGGGAGAGAAGCAATCCTACCTTCTCATGTTCTTCTCCCATCTATGCAATTATTGCAGAAAGTCCAAGAAGAGATCTGCCCTCCTCTGGAAAGTTGAATCAATGCCTTATTAAAAATTGAGGAAGTAAGAGTGCAAGAAAAGAAGAAGTTGGATCAGCATCAGCAGATTGTGAAAAGATGGTTTGACTCAAACTCTTCTTCTTATAGAAACTTCGAGGTAGGATACTTGGTTCTCAAATGGGCTAAACCTCATGAGGGAAAAGGGGAACACACCAAGTTCCAAAACCTATGGTTGGGACCTTTCGTAATCACTGAAAAACTAGAACCTAGCTCTTTCCATCTACAAAATTTGGAGGGACAACCAGACACCTTCCCAGTGAATGGCCAAGCTCTCAAAAGGTATTTTGCCTAATGTTTCTAGATCCACCTTGTACATATTTTTCTTTGTTTAATTTTTTCTTTTGCTTTTTGATTTTGGTTCTTTTCATTTTGCTTGATTTTTCTGTGTTCTGAATGAATTCGTGTCTTTGTCACCTTTTAGTTCATGAATGGAAACCAAAATGTCTCATCATAAAGTAACAGTCAGGGTCATCTCAAAATATCAGTGCTGTAAGTTGCTGAAACTCAGACTGGCAAAAGAAACTTCTTGTTCAGACTAGTCTTCTTGGTTTCATTTTATAATCATGAGAAGATACGATCATCATTAAAAATCTTTACGTTGTCCCTGTTTTTAAAGAAAACAACTCACATATGCCTTCCCATCCCTGTAAAGTTATTCTTATCAGAAAAATAAATTCAAATCATGATGAAGGTCATCAAGAGAAAAATTAAGCTAGAAGATATCAAGTGTTATGGAATTTGGAATTTTCAGCATCACCCCTCTCTCCTGACAATCATAAAAATTGTGAATAACTTCTATAGAGTTGTGGGAAGTGTCTGTAAAACCCCCGAGATATTGAATAGGTCTGGAAGCAACGGGTAAATTCATGCATGATGCCAAGACAACTTCACCAGGGTACTAAATAGGGCTGCTGGCAGCGAAGCAATGTCGCGTTCAAGAAAGTTATCATGTGTAAATATTTTTGATATTAATCGTGAAATACCCTTCATGTTTGAATTGACAATGCTTGGAAAGGGTAGTGGTGTTAAAGTGGGTTAATTGACATCCCTGTCAAGGATATGGATGCCTACTGGAAGCAATAGACCTATAAACAACATTAGATTTATTGGCTTAAATATCGTTTCTCTCGTAATTAAAACTTGTCACCAGATAGCATTTGGACAGAAAGACATCCAACACTAGACTGAGTGATGTTTTTGAATTTGATTGAGATACTTGACTCACTATTGACTGTTCTTTAAATTCTTAAACCATTCTGATCCATCCTAACGTGAAATATCTGGTGATGCAGAGATAACTGCTTCTCCTAGTAAGTCACCACTATTGGTAGCCCTACATGTTTTTTCTATTTGAACGACAAAACAACACTTCTTGTAGCTACCTTCACCTCATCCTATGAATGTTATCATTTGGGGATTATTATTGGATTACAATAGATGGTGAATAATTGTATTTTCTTTTCTTGTTTTGTTACATGTTTGATTCATGACTGAAAGCATGAATCAAACATAAGAACTTGGTTTCGTATTATATCCCTATTCAAAGCATGTTTCTAAAAGATCATTGTTCTTACATCTACTTCATAATTCATTCTTGAACGATTTTCCTTTTTATTTTATCGAATGTTGATATAATACCTATGTTGATTTGCATTTGAATTCTAAACTTATTTATTTGAATCCTTTGTAAATCGACTATAGTCATGGCTAGACATGAAAATTAAATTCACCAGAATCGTATCCTATACTTGATCTTTGGCTGGAAGAATGAATTGACAGGCCTTTCATTATGAGTCGAGGGTCTGTATTATGATCTGTACCCGAGGCTTTCATTACCGAAAGTGCTCGAACTTCATGCCCAAAACCTTGGTGTATATACTATGATTGCATAGGGGTTTTGTTTTGTTTCTTTATATTCTTTTTGCTCAATTTTGTTTCCCCTACTCTTGATATCTAAACCCATAGCTAGCTTGAGTCTCCCCTATTATAGCCTGTTCATTCTCTTAATGGCTCCTTTTGTTTGAATAGAGTCAAATGACCCTCAATCATTTCTATCTCATGATGATGCAGTCGAGGATTTGAAAGCCTAGGGCTGGGATACTTTCATTAAGAGGTTCGACGGGTATAACCATTGCACAACTAAGAAATTCTCCCAAACATTTGATGGGTATAGGGTGAAAGTTGGAGACATTCAGTTGGAGGTGACTGAAGGGTTTATCAATGAAGCCACAGGGCTCCCATTCTCTGGTCAGAAGTGGTTTAAGAACTCGAAAATTGACAAAGTGCCCTGGAGTCTTTTCATGACCTCTAGAAATATTGATTGTTGTGAGAAAGGTATTCCTGTTTCTCTGCTTAAGGTTAGATGGCATGGTCTCTTATCATTTCTTAAACAATTTATAACATGTGAAGGCTGTTATGGCATAGTTTTTCTTTATCATGTGTGGTTTCTTATGCACTTTATAGGTTTCCATCTGAATGTTCCATTTTATTTACTAAGGGGTTTGTACAAGATGTCAAAAAGATACAAGAAGCAGAGCCTCGGCTCTAGCCTCTTTCACCATGGCCTAATTAAAATGTTGTTGGTTGATCGTTTGATAGCCCTGGGTGATGACTAGGATAGGTTCTTAGTCTGAAATGGTTTTAATATAGTGATTCCTATAGAAAACCCTATGTTGGATAAGCCTATGATAGAGAAACATTTTGATTTCTCAAGTAACAAACCAAAATTGTTTAGGAAAAACTCTCGTGACGAGACATTACCCGATCAATTTTTATATGGGCAACAAGATGTTGGTTCTGAGTTAAATGAAACCCCTAAGCATGAATTAATTGTTGGCCATAACACTACTGTAAAGTCCGATAGCAAAAACCCTCGCAAACAGTCAAAACAAAAGAAAGCAATGTTAGGGTTCTGAAATAAAAGGGTTGGTCAGCTCATTTCGAGAAGTCTACGTAATCGATTTAAGCCTCATTTGAGCTCAGTCAATATGATCGAGATCAATGAGGATTCAGATCCTGAAATTGAGGATTTTCTCGCAAAAGAAGATCCAGATTGTCATAAGCTAGATCCTAATCAGCCATACAACTATGTTAACAATCTCCCATCGTGTCTTGAGGATAGCAAGGGGTTTACTGGTAATAATCTTAGTCAAGGGCCAGAAATAGGTAGAGTTGATGTTCTTACACCCAACTATATTCTACATCAACAGATTGCTCCTTCTGTGCATTGCGATGTCTGCTTGCATTGGATTGAAAGGTACTATAATGACATCCCCATTCTACAAGCAAGAATTAAATCTCTCACCAACCACTTTGAATTACTCATAAAAGAAAATCGTGAACTCAAAGAAAATGAACAGAGACAAGCCAAGCATCTTAAGAAGATAGGAAACATTGTGATAAAGAGTGCAAACAGTGTAAAGGCCGTAATCAATTCTAAGTTATCTTGATCCATGTTAGTTATTGTTTTAAATGGTAAAACAATTTTTTTTCCCTCTTATTACAGTCATGTTATTTTTTTAAAATCAAATCAATTAAACATAGATTTATTTTACCAATATAAGACTGGCTACAGAATCGAGAGATTTTGTAGCCAAGTCATTTTTTATATAGAATTTAGTAATCAGTTGTTAATAAATTGTCTAACTTGTTCCTATTTCATCTTTCAGGGTATGTTATATCTGATGTTGATCTTATGGGATGGAACATGTTTGATCTAGTTGATTAGTATCTCCTTTTGTTTAGTTTGTAAATAGGAAAAAACTTTCATAAATTTTTGAAGATATAGTTTGATCATGAGTGGCTGTAGGCCCTCCATATTTGTAATGTCTTGGTCTTATCAGATCTGATCCTATCTTAGGATATAGGAAGTTTAGATTTCAAAAAACTCTTTAAATACTCTCTATTTTGTAAATGACAGGCATCTTGTCTTGGAATCAAAGATGGACGAATGAAATCCCAAGACTTAATGGAACACCGCACATCATTTTGGCTTTAGTCCTTTGTTAATGGTGTTTCATTAATGTCTCGTTTTATTTAATCTTGATGCATTAATATGTCTTGTAGATTTAGACTCAATGATATATTATGTTTCAAGATATTCACGTTACAAATAATCGTTCATAATTTATTGTTCCAGATATTCACACTGTGATCATCTTTTCAATTTGAATATCATAATTTCTATTTGATGTTTAAGTTGAACAATGAAGTGAATGTATTACAAGTATATTTATCTTATTGTAATTATTTATGATCATAAGATCACGAAATCAACATGTGTTCTCTATTCTGTTTCTAAAATCCTGGCTACCAATACATTCTGTGAATTTATTCAAAACAGTTTCAGTATAAGTCTATTGCAGATTTATCTCGTAGGCGTGGCAGCTAGATGTTGTTGATTCATACAGAGGAACAGGTACATCAGACAAACTAATATTAGGTTAGCTACATTGTTTCCAATTTATGTTGTTTATATATTAGCGGAACCAGAAAGTGTAGATCGGCTTTGACTATCTGTACAACTGCGTTTCATAGTTTAATTAATTCAATTTTCGTTAGATTTATATAAATAAAAAAAAAAGTATTTAAATGTGTTTTCTTTATCTTCTTCTCAAAAGAAATTATTTTCACCTTAATTTCGTAAGTTTCTAGTAAAACTTGCAAATCTGTAAATGTTGTTCATAAGTGAGATTTTTATATTTTTCTTTTCTATGTAAACACATTTACAATAGTTATATCAGGGTATGTATATACTTAATCTATTTTTGGGCATTAGTTAATTCTTTTATGATTTTAGATTGGCTAATGGAGCCATTAAACCCGTTGGAACAATTTACACCAAACGACTTGGGTTACTAGACAACCTCGGACCAGACTTATTCTTCCAGTTGACGGTCAGTCAATTTCGCCTGTCAATAGGGCCTTAATCCACTAGTCTTAAATCTACCTCTCATTAGGGGAAATTTGGTTGAAAAATGGTCCTACCAACCCTAATACAAATTCCATGTCATCATGTATTAGCCAATCAAAATATTCTAAAATTTAAAAGAGGTGCATGTCTTAAACAAATTTTTATTATATAATTTGGAGATAGTCACAATTTTTTAATAATATATTGTGTATACTCTACACGTAATCTCTGCCCCGGCTACCCAAAATTCAAAATTGTCTTGGTTATCGAGCATTGAAATAATGTGATATCCCATTATCCAATAATTATAATAAATGAAGGAAATATTGTATTGAATAGATATTAATGCATTCACACGCTTCACATTACCAACATTCTTTGGCGCATTTTTGTGTTACCACTTTGCTTGGACACCTTCTGGTTTTTAGAGAAGTTTATCTTTTACAATTCATAGATGAGGTCCTCTTGACATTCTTCCTAATTTATTTGGATTGAACCAAACCAATCATCCGCTACTCCTCTCAGGTTTGGATGCTTTGGTATTATGCTGCTAAGTCAACTCTATCAAATGCAATGGCTCCGAAGATGGAATGAGTCATATTAAGATCGTTTTCACTTTAGAGGAGGTCAGTTAGGATGGAAGTAAAATCCCTATATGTGCTTTTTCATATGTTTAGAGGTTGCAGAAAGGTTCACTGAAGGAGCATAATTTACCAGCTAGAGATCCACACTCTGTTGTTGAGATGAGGAAGATTCACTGTCACTACCATATAGGCCGAGGGTTACTATAGTCCTTGTAGATGTCGCTTGAGGGTTTGGTGGGGTTGTTCCATATTTGAAAGGAGGTTCTGATGTGTCATTCCATCCCTAACAACCCTTGGGAGGAGGGTCGAGCCTTGCAATTGCTTCCTGGAGAAGGGTCAAACCCTATATCTATCAACATAGTGCAGACCAAGGACAAAGAGGAGCTGATAGAAGGACAACGAGGGAATTCTAAAGGACTGGAGTTTTTCCAGGAGTCCTTTAAGCACAGGTTCATTTGTTTATTGTTGTGGTAGATAATAGGGTTAAATATGGTGTATTTCTATTACAAAATGTTGCTATAATAACAAACAAATTGCAGATAACTTGATTATGTGACAACCATAGTTACCAAATTAGGCTGAATAGATGAATTGAATTTGAAAATTTGCCAATTTGGTCAATTTGGATAAATTTTTTGTCAAATTCGATTTGTCTGATAGTTGTGTTCATCACTCTCACTCTCCCCCGAAAATCCTAGCATTGTGTTTGATTATCATGTGTTTGTCTCTTCCTTTGTTGTGCTTTGTGGATGTTTTTCTTTATTTGGATCTCATGGTAGCCATTTTTCTTGAATACATCAAGGATATGTTTTATTACTTAGTCCAAGTGTTCTTCATTGGAAACATTAAAAACTTGAGTTGCAATAGTAATGATGATGCAAATCTTCTGTGTAGGATGATAGTGAGAGTTATCATTGAGATATCTATTAGTATGTGTCTTCTTTCGATTAAATTGATGGGACATAGAGATATCATATTTATTAGAAGCCAAGACATCCAAAAAAAGGTAGTCGACCATTTTCTTTTGTTTTCATATTAAAATTGATGTATTCAGATTGGTTGTTGGGATGGTTCAAGAATTCATACTACTTATCTCTTCCATGTGGCCAAATTGTGTTAGTGTCATCAACATATCTCTTCCAAACTTTTGTTTTCAGGGCAAGAGTATTGATAGAAATTATTTCAAAATTATCCATGTATATGTTGACAACAATAGGGGATAAAGGTGATCCCATGGCCACACCTTCGAATTGTTCATAGATATCACCATAGAAACTGCAATATGTCGATTTTATACATATTTGTACAAGGCCTATCATCTCAATATCAATAACATTTTTTAGAAACTTCAATAGCTTCATCTACAAGACCTTTGTGATCAAAGAAACTACATAAAAACTCACCTTGATATCATGCTTTTCCATCTTCAAATATTTGATGTTATCATCAAAATATGTTGAGTCCTTAATAAATGAAGAAGTATGTCCAACTAGAGGAGTGAGATTTGTTTTCATTGTTTTTTGCAACATTGTAGGTGGGCGAGATAATGGTGTTCATGGTAGGTATAAGTGGGGCTCCTTCTTTATGAATTTTAGGAAGACCATAAGTGTAAGGCATGGTGACTACACTAAGTGTTAGCTTCTTTATCTAGTAATCATCAAGAGATGAGGCATTAATTGCATTCTCGACTTCATTCAAAATTCTTTTTCCAGTATCATTTTCAATCTTTTGTATCTACCACTAGTTGTAAGATGTACTATAATTTTTTTGTGGTAGTCCCTTGTATTTAAAATGATTGTTGCATTTCCCTTATCCACTTTTAGGATTTTAATATCCCTATTGCATTTGATATTTTTTAATTCTTATATTTCTTCATGACTAGTCTTATTTCTTATAGGTTTGGCCTTCCTAAAAGAACAAGAAACTCTTGTCTTATTTCCCAAGCACTATTGAATGGGGCAGTTCTAATTAAATTCTCTATGTAGCATATAAGATTCTCATATGGAATATGTTTTGGTGCTACAAATTTAGTCCCTTATACAATACTTTAAATACATAGTCATCCTATGCATGCCTCAATAAGTTATCCACACTTCTTCCCTTTATATTGCATCCTTACCCATCAACTTCATCATTTTACAGTTGCTCACAAATCCATGTTCTAGCCTACTACATTTGTCTCTTCTCTAGCTCCACATATTTATTGATCTGTTTCTCTGTAGATATTTTAAAATCATTTTCCTCCTTGGCAATGGGGCTAGTTTCAAATATATTTCATATTTGAATACCCAACATGCTAGAGAGATTTAGATAAAGAATTATTAGATGTCTATAAATATATTCCAAACTATACCACATCCTCTTTATCTCATTTTTAACTAATTTCATTCTAGTGTTCTTGAATATTTCCAAATTTCTCTGATTATGAAAGTGGTGTTTTATCCATGCAATTTTAGGAATGATATTGTTTTCATGACATCACTTAAGAAAGGTTAGGTCCACCATTCTTCAAGTCCTTCTCAGTTACATTTTTTCAAGCAAGTGAGTCTCTACTAGTATTTCCCTTCCATGGAGGGAATTAACAATGTTGTTCATTTTGTTCATAGGTAAATTACAATATTTTTGGAAAACCTACACCCCTATTATTTATTCCAACATTTCTAGCCTTTGATACAACGCCCATCATCAGAGAGAAACCAACAAATAATACATTTGATGTGGTTGAAGATGAGATAGTGAACCACATGATATAAATAAAAAAAATTACTTTTATTAACTAACCCAAAACCCTAGGGAATGACGTTCTCAAAGACAAACCATAACCAAAGGTTTAACCAATGAAGAGGGTTAAGGAATAAAAACAAAAAAATAAACAACATTGATGAAAGAAGAAAAAAATGAGGCTTTATTTTGCAGATGACAAGTTTCTAAGTGTTATGATAGTTTCCAACCGTCATCTCTATTTAAGGTGTTACTGAGTTTTTCAATTTCAACTGATTCTATTATTCAATGTTTGATTATGTTATCAACTTTGGAAACACCATGTGTTTCTTCATTGTGAATATAGTGCATAATGTTTGATGACTATTTTGTAAGAGATGATCTTTGGACATGATTATGATTGATATCTGCATAATTCTCCTTTAACCTAACATGAAATGAGAATCTAGTTTCTCCAATCTAGTTTTTCCAAAGCCCTAAAACCCTAGGGATATTACACATGTTTACTAGGGTGTCCATCCACAAATGTGGAAAACCATCCCTAGGTTTCATTGTAGTAATTGGTTTCGATCCTTGTGGATTAGGTGCACTATTTTAGACAAACATATTTATTGAACTTACTTGAGTTTTTCCTATAACTGCATTAGTATTATAGGGCCTCCTTTAATAATCCTCCAAGAGGTTATGAGTTTGAACTCATAAATAGTTATCCTGAGATGATTTTTGTACAATAAAGTCATTAAAGTTATTGGGCTCCAATGAAATAGAAAGGAGCATGCTAATCATGGAGCATTCTTCCCTTCTAGGTGATTCTTTGTCATCATGTCAGCTCTTAGTGTGTTACCTTTTTAAGACCTAGAGTTACATTTTCTATGATCTTGGTCTCTTGAAATAATACATTCATGCATGCTTTATGGCCACTTGTACCATTGATGGAAATAGGGAATGGTCTAAGTAGTGGAAAAGAAGTATCTTGAGGAAAAGGATTTGGTGCAACTGGAACAAATGAGGAACTATTTGCCATAAATTATGTAACGTTCACTCCATTTGGATTCCAAGTTGGTACTATAGGATAATCCCATTAGGTCTGGAACAAAAAAACTCCTTTAAATCCTTTTTCCTCTTCAACACTGACTGCTATCATTTCTCTTGTTGCTAAGATAAATAACTAGATTTGGCCAAGGGATGTGCCTACTATCACAAACTCATCATTGCTGCCAAATAGAAGTATGAAAAAATTGACTTTTAGGAGAACCCCAAGGCTTTGTTGATCCCGTTGATGTAAAAAAACTCCCGAGTCATCTCTAAATATTATAGACTATGGTTTTATAACTTATTTCCAGCCAGTTTCAAGCCCTATCCTACCTTTTTAAATCCCTATTTCATCCCTATCCTACCTATTGTTTTCTGATTCAAGCCCTATCGCTACTCCCTCTCTAATCAATTTATGAAATTGTTGTTCCTTGTTGTACTTTCCAGTTATAAGGATGTTAGGATTTTATGGGCAGTGTTTGTTGATTACAGAGGTCTTGCAGATCTTATTTTTGGCTTAGGTATTTCAGCCTAACCTTTCTAAAATCCCCAAGAAAAAAACCTAAAAGATAGGGGGATTCACGATCCTTGTTGTTGTGTTCACTGCAAAGAAAATGATGAATCTCTCTCACTCATTACTTCCACTTGTTCAAGAGGTGTAGTCTGATACTTCATTTATAAGGAGATTTCATTTTCCTTCTATGATGGTTCTCAATGTGGAACAAACTTTGATGCTCGGTCATATTTATACATTAATGGATGTAAGGGGAAAGGAGTCTTGAGAAGTGTTTTGAATTTGTCTCTTAAAAGTTTTCTTTTGAAGGTGGCTTGATAAGAATAATTTTTTTTTTCAAGAGTTGATTTCAATGTTGAAAGAAATGTAGCAAGAATGAATATCACGATACTACAGAGTAACAAACTATCCTTCTTGTTCAATTATGTTGTTTACAGTGTTGTTCAGTGTAGCATTGCTATACTCTTGTTTAATTTAGTTGCTGATGATTTTATTTGATTCCCATACAACAATCCCATAAAAGGAAATATAGGAATTCCATTTTAGTTAATTTGAAATGTTGTTGAATTGAATTTCTTGTTAACTTTTTCCTATGGATCCTTGGTATTTTTCTTGCAGTGAAATGGGCACTCGTAGATCTTTAGGAAAAATGGAAACTATTATAGTTGAGAATGAAAAGGATGAAATGGGTAAGTGGATCACGTTATGGGTGTCCATTGGATATTGGGTTACTTTTCAACTATCAAGGAATCGAATTTGGGCAAAAAAAAGAAGACTAGATGATTTAAAATGTCATTGGAAAGGTGTAGTAAGGGCATTTAAGCGAATCCAACAGGGTGAAAATGTGGAGAAGGTGCTTATAGCTCATGTGTATGATCGCAAGGCCATACTCAAAGAGTCTGTTGCCAAACAAGAAAATTTTCCTCAAATTGGACTAAATTGTAAGGGCTCGTCATTTTGTAAGCATTGAAGTTTTTTTTCTTTATTTTTTTTAATTTGGGATTTGAGTATTAAAATATGAATGCCCTAGCTTATATGGATACTTAATGTGGTTTATATATTTTATGTTTATCTTTTTTCATTTCTGATTTTGAAGAACGACAACCTATGGAGAGTATTACCAGTATTTTATGTGTTTTCAATTCACAAATAGGATAAATACTCTATGAGGGAAAGAATTCCATGTCATAGAGGGAAGAAGGGGTTTGATTTTATAAGTATGATTACTTTCTTCCAAGTAGTAAAAGGGTTGGACGAAGTGAAGAAGCCAATTTACCTACACTTCATGAAATTGACTTACCAAATTCTAATCCAACATTAATTGATTGCAGACGTTCAAAATTAGTTCTTGAAATTCAATCTGGTATGCGAGAGAAGGGTGGTGCATGTGATCATTTTGGTATGCACTTACCATTTTTGGTTTTTGTTGAAGTGTTTAAGGAAGAGGAATCTATTCGAATGACTAAGAAGACATATTCTTGCACAAACCCCTCTGACATGTTATTATCCAACTTATTTTACTCTAGATGGAATACAAGATTACATGGTGTGAATGGAGAGAAATTAAAATGTGTGTTGAGTGTAGAGACACTTCATTTTAGGTAATGTTTTACAATTTTGTTTTTTCCTTTTCTTTGACTTTCACAATGTTTGACATCACTTTCTAACTATTTTTTCATTCTCTTTAACCTATAGATATTCAATACCGAGACAAACTCTCTATGCTTATTTTAAGTTTCGACGTTTTAGCTAGATAAGGGAGAACATGGATTGGATTTGGATGCCAATATAGCAAGACAATGATGATGGCACACATTCTCCTCTAATATCCATTGATGTTTTGAAGGATGGTTCACATTTCAAAACATTGCATGTGGAAGAAAACTGGAATTTGTTTGAAGTTAGAAGACACCTTGAATTCGAAGAGGATATGGGCCTTGAGGAAGACTTCTATTTTATTCACAATGGAAAAAGGGTGATAATTTGATAGTTTATGTATGTTTCTTCATTTTATAAACATAGTTTATTACTTACATATTAATGATTTCTTTTGGATAGATTGGTAAAAGACGAGAGAAGAGCATCATGTGAAAAAGTTGTGTTCATCCCCATTCATTAGAAATTAGAGGAACATGACACAAGGTGAATCCTCTCTAACCATATGTCAGGAAACTCTTCTAATCTTAGTTGTGATCTCTATATTTTAGAACTAATTTTGAAATTTTCTACTTCAATTTATTTTGGCAAGAGAAGGTATGATTTTGTTTGCTAAGATTTTTTCACATAATTTGTATTACTTGTTATTTATTACTACATTTCTAGGCCAATATTTGATGAAATTCAAGTGTTTTCACTCAACCTCTTTTCATCACATGTATAGGGAAATAAAAAGAAAATCATATGGACTTTCAAAGGCTGGTCTACAGTTGGAGAATGGACAATGGGATATTCAAGAGCTTAAGGATAGCCAACACTCTGCATATTCTCATCCCACTTTGTTTTGAGCTTATTCTAGATGGAGGAGTATATATTGATGTTGATGTAATAAGGATTTAGGAGGGTTACTGGTTTATTTTGATTATCTATATGGAAAATTGTTAAAACCTTTTTGATAAATCTAAGTTTAGAACTCTGAGTGTTGTTCAGAGACTAGTTTTTTTCTTCCTTATGGAAGCCAACATTTGTAATATTCTATACTATCAAGAAAATTCTAGATGGGAAGTAGTTATTTCCCTCTCTTTGTTGAACATTATAGAAATGCTTAAATTCTTAAATGTAATTCTATCTTAATATGAATAAGATTACAATTTTTCCAATGAAAATAATGGCTGAAGTGTCATCAGACTCACAATTTTATTAATAGGAAAAGAAATTACATAAGAAACATTGCAAGAGTTTACATCCCAACAACACAATATTCTTGCAATGAGCTATATATAAGCTAAAATTCCTAACAAACTCAAGATATGGATCACTTATTAAATAAACAAGTGTCCATTTACAATAAATGTTATCTTAACAATCTTAAAACAAATCTCCTAATTTAGAGCCTAAGATACGACACCTCCTAGAGTCATATCTTTTACAACAATAATGTATCTCTAAAAGTCTACATTTATTTATCAAATATTCTAGATTATTAATTTAATATTCTAAATTAATAATCTTTTTATTCTAACTTTATAAACTATGATAATTATATTTTGGATTATCTAACATTCCCCCCTATGATCCAAAAATACATTACAACAGATACCAAGTTCATCCCTAAACTTAGTAAATTTTATTCTACCAAGAGGTTTCGTGAAAATGTTAGAGATCTGATCTTCTGAAGGACAATAAATTGGCTTGATGACATCCTTTGCAATAAGCGATCTTATATGATGATACTTGGTGTCCACGTGCTTTGTCTTTGAATGAAAAATTGGATTCTTGGCAAGCTTAATGGCTGACTGACTGTCGATTAATAATGATGTAGATTCTTCTTGATAAATGCCCAAGTCCTATAAAATCCTGCGTAACCAAACAATTTCACATGTTGCTTCCCATGCTGAGATGTATTATGCTTCTGCTGTAGAAGTAGCAACTGTAGCTTGTTTCTTACAATTCCAAGATACTGCTGTTGAACCCATGTTCATTAAATAACCTGATGTTGATGCACAATCATCAATACTCCCTGCAAAATCAGCATCTGAAAAACCAACAAGTACAAAATTTTTAGTCTTTTTGCAAAGAAGACCAAAATCCTTTGTTCCTTGGATATATCAAAGAACTCTTTTGGCTGCATTCCAGTTGCTGTCTCGTGGTTGTTGCATAAAGCAAGAAATAATACTGACTGCATAGGATAGATCTGGGTGAGTGTTTGTCAAATAAATCAAGCTGCCAATCAACTATCTATAAAGAGTGCTATCTACCAATTCCCCCCCTTCAAATTTTGAAAGTTTCAAGTTTTGTTCCATAGGGGTAAGAGATGGTTTACAATCTTGCATGCCAAACTGTTGAAGAAGTTTTGCTACATACTTACTCTGAGAAATGAAAATATGATGGGAATGTTGGAATACTTCAACACCAAGATAGTAGTGAAGGAGTCCCAAATCTGTCATCTTAAAACCTGCATGTAACTCCTTTTTCACTTGTGAAATATGATCATCATTGTTTCCTGTAATGAACAAATCATCTACAAACATAATAAGAATCACCAGATAAGAACCATGTTGACGGATATACAACGTATCATCAGATTCACTGCGATGAAAACCAACCTTCCTAAGGTATTCATCCATTTTGGTATACCAAGCATGATGAGCTTGCTTTAACCCATATAAAGCCTTAATTAATTTGCAGACTTTATGTTCTTGCCCTGCAATTTCAAAACTGGGTGGTTGCTGCATATACACATATTCCTGTAAGTCTCTGTTAAGAAAATTTTTTTTTACATCCATTTGATGAATTTTCCAACCTTTTTGAGCGGCCAATGCAAGTGTTAATCGGATGGTATTCCATTAGTAGTAGGAGTAAAATTTTCCTCATAATCAATGCCTTCTTGCTGCGCAAAACCTTTAGCCACAAGTCGATCTTTATACTTTCATCCGACGGGTTTAACACTTGTGGGACAATCAACAAGTTTCCAAGTGTTGTTATTAATGACCGCTTGATATTCCTCAACCATAGCCTGTTGCCATTATTTATGTTTGACTGCTTCCTTGTAGGTGGAAGGTTCAGTAAAATCATTTTCTACTAAGGCAAAATTCCCTTCATTGTTGTGTGATCCCCTTGTTCCTGTTTTATTTTGCTCATCAGGCCTTACATCTTTCAAAAGTTGAACTTCCCACTTTGGTAGTTGATGTTCACTGGTTTGGGGGTTTGAATTACCATTATTGTAAATTGGATTAATGTAAACTGATGTTCATCGATCAGTTGAAGAGTTTGCAGGTGGAGAATCATTGTCAGATGAACTGCCGCTGCTAGGAGATTCAGATGAACTACTGGAAGAACCAGAGGAAGTTGTCAAAGTAACCGGACTAGATGAAACATCTTTAGATGAAGGAAAATCAATTTCATACCAATTAAGTGAATTTCGTGAACTTTAAACTTTTCCTTTTCTTTGATTTCCTTTAGCTTCTAACTTTTGAAGAAGACTTTCTATTTCATCAGCACTTTTACTTTCAGTTTCATCAAAAATGACATCCCTTCTCACAATAAATTTTCCATTGGAAAAAAGTCTATACCTTTCTTCTCATCAGAATACCCAATCATTGTGCATTTCAAACTTCTTGAGTCAAGCTTAGTTCATTTTTCTTTTGGAACTAAGGCATAGCATACTGATCCAAAAACTCTAAGATGTTTAACTCGAGTTTTGAAAACAAACCATGCTTCATAAGGTGTGATTCCATCCAAAGAAGAACTTGGAGATCTATTCCGTAAGTATATAGCTGTATGGATAGCTTCTGCCCAATATGTAGAACTTAACCTTTTAAAACTCAACATAGATCTGGCCATTCCTAACAAAGTGCAATTCATTCATTCTGCGACTCCATTTTGCTGAGGAGTGTAGAAATTAGTAATATGTCTTTTGATCCCATTGCCTGTGCAATAAGTGTTGAATTCACTAGAAGTGAATTCTCTACCATTATCTATCCTGAGTGTACCTATCTTTTCTTGAACTCCATTTTCAACAAGTTGTAAAAAAATATTAAATTTTTCAAATACTTATGACTTTTGCTTCAAGAAGTAAACCCAAGTTAGTCTACTGAAATCATCAACAAAGAGTAAAAAATATTTGCAACCACCAAAAGAAGTTTCGAGAGGTCCACAAACATCGCTGTGAACTAGTTGCAACCGCCGATTGGCACGCCATGAACTTGTTGAAAAACTTTCTCGAATCTGTTTTCCATAAATCCATGCTTCACATTTTGAAGTATCCTTTTTGAAAGTGGGAAGTCCCTTAACCATCCCTTGTTTTTGCAATTGAGACAGACTTTCAAAGTTGAGATGTCCATATCTCACATGCCACAACCTAATAGGGGAGATACCTGTACTTACTGATCCTGCAAAGTCTGAATGTCTTGAAATAATTGTTCCTTTCATCCTTAACAATTTTCCGTCTTCATATCCCGTCATCACTGTTTTCATATTTTGTGTGACTGAATTTATCTTCACCAATCCATCTTCCATAATTACTTGATGTCCCGCTTGTCGAATTGTGACTAAAGACAACAAATTCTTTTTGAAAGTGGGTACATACCATACATTAGAAATTAGTCGTTCTCCAATATCAGGCAAATAAACTTTAACGACTCCTTTTCCGTAAGGAGTATGTTTAGTATTATCTGCAAGAAAAACAGAATTAAGATGGCATTCTTGAAAATCCCAAAAGAAGTCACGTCTGAAATTCATGTGTTGATATGCCCCTGAATCTAAAATCCAGGCATCTTCATAATCACTTTGAAAATCATTGGTAATCTGTAATGTTGAAGATGAGGTAAACACATATTTTGAATCATCATCTTGTCGATCATTAGCAAATTGTGTTGTGTTTTGATGAAACTTGGCGATTTTATCAATGGAAGTGCGACAATCTTTTGCATAATGACTGAATTTATTACACCTTCTGCAAACAATTTGACTGAAGTCTCTCCCTCTGCCGAAATTTTGTCCTCTACCGAAATTCTGTCCTCTGCCCTTTCTTTGATTTCTGGACAGAGTCTATCCTCTACCTTGACTGTTACCTTGAAAAGAGCCTCTGCCTTGACTATTTACTCTTGCGTGAAAATATCCTCTGCCTTGATTGTTTCCTCTACCTTGAAAATACCCTCTTCCTTGACTGTTACCTCTGCCTTGACTATTGTCTCTGCCTTGAAAATTGGTATCTCTATGTTGACCTCATCCATGACCTTGAACAAAATTTCCTCTTCCTCTGCTGCTATAACTGTCATTGGAAGTCTTACTTGTGCTTGCTTCTGAGAAAAAAACATCTTCGCCAACTTGTTTTTTTTTTCCAAAAGTTTTATTGTGTTGAGACAATAGCTCACTTAGTTCATCAAATGTAAGCTTGTCTAACTTGCCAGTGACTTGTAAAGTCTCCAAAAAATGTGTATAGGAAGAAGGCAATCCAACTATTAAGATTGTAGTCATAAAACTATCATCTACAGCTTGAAAACCCGCATTTAATATTTCCTGCTTAATGTTTTTAAGTCTGGAAATATATTCATGGACATCACCGCCTTCAGTCAATTTTTGTTGAAGCAACTTTAATTGAAGATCAACTTTCTTGGATTCAAGCTGAGTATCAAATAAATCTTTAAAAACTTTAAAGGCAGACCATGCATCAGTCGTATTTTCAATATGCACATACATCTCATCATTAACTGAAGATTTAATAAGTGCTAATGCTTTGGCATTTTTAACTTCCCATTTTACTAATGTCGTTGCATCTGTTGGCTTAGTGGGCTTAGTATATTCATTACAGATATCATGCCAAAGTTCATTGTAAATGAGAGTGCGTTCAATGAGTCGTTTCCATGTTTTGTAAGATTTTGTGCCTTCAAGTTTATCTGAGTCGGAGAATAAATTAATTAATTTCGACATTGTAGTTTAGTGAATGTACGCACCAGAAATAATCATGCCAAGAAATATGGATATGAAAAACACACCAAACACATCACACCAAAGACGATCTATCGAGGCTTGGCCTTGACCCTCATATAGTCGTTGAAACAAGAAAAAAATGACTGAGCTTTGTACTTGGCTCCAGTCAAATCCAAGGAAACTTCAAAATTTTACACTTTTACAAAATTCTGGCAATTTTGCCCCCCCTCAAAGTAAACAGACTTTGAGTTACAAAAAAAAAAATACTTGATAATATAATAAGATAATTCACTTATGTTCTTTGAAAAGAACACTTTCAACTATCCTGTCAAAATCTGCCACGCACATCAAGATAATAGCAATTATACTTGACAAAGAAAATCTCCTTTTGCTGAAGCTGGTAGTGGCTGATCTGATTGAAATGGATGATCTGAAATGGCTGATTGAAATGGATGATCTGTATCTCTATTTATTGGTTGAAATGAACACCAAAAATTTGCACCAGTAATTTAATTCATACCAAATAACCCTCTCATTCCTTCGTAGATCTTTTTACAGTTTGTGCACTATCAATGATCAATGGGCATAGAATTAATTGATTAAGTTTCCTCCCAGCAGAAGTTGATTAATTGCACAACGAATTAATCAACACAGATCTCCAGCTTCACATGGATCTAGCACGGATCTTGTTACACGGATCTCGCACCAGCTTCACATGGATTTTTAAATGCGTATCAAATTTGATCATAGGAGAATATGTATAGGTTCATCATTCCAAAAATATTGCAATTCACCTTGCTGGAGTGCAGGATTCGTGCATGCAAACTGTAGAATATCTGTGCCAAAGTCTGATCAACAAAAAATTAACCCAATCGCGTAGATATCATTTACCATTTACTATGAATCATAACAGATTGTGTTATCGTGTAGATAGAAGTTTCTACTCTATTATGGTGTGCTATTTTTTTTCTGGTTGAAATCTGGAACGTTATGGCTCTGTGTGTAAGCGTATGATAATGAAATGAACATCGACATGTGGAATCGTTGACATTGACGTAGTATAATGATGACGAAAATCATGCACCTTACCACTGGGTACAACACAATGAAACAAAGTTGCATCTTTTACCAGATATATGCTCTTTTAATACATGGGTCAAGCTAGAACAAGAACACAGTCTCCTGGTGAATGCGAATTCAGGGAAATACTCTGTAGATATGGAAGCCCATAGGGCTGATACTATGCGATCCAAAATGATAAATCAATTTTGTGGAACGCAGGCCAAGATTCGTGTGCACACATAATAATTTATTCACCAGTGAAAATAATTTATTTACCGGTGCGCACATTCTTTGGTTTCTCTGGTAGTCTATCTTCTTGCATTACGTGAAAATGATGGACAAGCTAATAGAGGAGCAAATTTCCGAGTTCAAGGAGGCTTTCATCTTGTTTGACAAGGATGGAGACGGATGTATCCCTACAAAGGAGCTAGATACAGTAATGCATTCTTTGCATATTGAATCGTGCAATGAAAATACTCATAAATTACCACAACGTTTTAATGGCAGAAGATTGATTTTTTTAAAGCAAGAAATTACTATGCCAGAAACTAATTCGCCATGGACAAATTTATCAAGTTTCAGGATTTGTAATTTGCAAAAATGAATTTTGTTGAGTCTAATGACTGAAATCTGAAATTAACAACAATTTCTTTTCCCTTTTAAAAAAAAAATTGGAACAATAACTGACCGATTTACTGATAGAGTATGCGCTGAGATCTTTTCCGTAGATCAGCAAATCTCTCCTTCAGTTCAGCAGCATTATTGGAGCTCTGATACCACAATAATGGTCGAAGTGTCCTCAGACACACAATTTTATTAATAGGAAAAGAAATTACATAAGAAACATTGCAAGAGTTTACATCCCAACAACACAATACTCTTGCAATGAGCTATATATAAGCTAAAAGTCCTAACAAACTCAAGATATGGATCACTTATTAAATAAACAAGTGTCCATTTACAATAAATGCTATCTTAACAATCTTAAAACAAATCTCCTAATTTAGAGCCTAAG
>ML776916.1:590455-603879 GCA_009831015.1 Picea engelmannii | reverse complement strand
CTAAGATACGACACCTCTCTAGAGTCATATCTTTTACAACAATAATGTATCTCTAAAAGTCTACATTTATTTATCAAATATTCTAGATTATTAATTTAATATTCTAAATTAATAATCTTTTTATTCTAACTTTATAAACTATGTTAATTGTATTTTGGATTATCTAACAGAAAAAAATGTATTCTGCTATTGTTTACATAAATTTATTACTACATTTCTAGCCAATATTTGATGAGTTTTTGTATAATGGTTGTATTAGCTGACTATAAGATGATCCCAAGTCTAGCATATTTTTCTGGGAGTTCAATTTGTTCCATTCTATTCCTAATTGATGAATATAACAACGATAGACTTGGGGAGTGGGGATTTTCATTTTCATTTTCATTGCTGAGGATAATGGTGTTGATGTTGGGATTAATTTACATTTTTCCAATTCTTAGGAGAATGAGTTTTTTTGAGCTAGTTTATTTGGTATGGGAAGATGCATTTATGTATTTGTAAATTTGTTTTTCTACTAATATAAATGTGCAACTTCAAAGAAAACTGGTGAAACATGGTTGTGCTCTAATAATGGATCCAAGAATATAGAGTATTTCCTATATATATCATATGTAAGTAATTGTTTCCTAACTCAAGGAAAAAACCAACCCTAACCCTCAGGTTTACATACAAAAATTGGATGAACGACTGTCTGGTCCAGTAACATTTCTAAAAACATTGAGAGAAATGGCCTTATGAAATTGTAGCCTTCCAAAAGTATTCAACATGTTTTCCAAGAAATTCAAATATGGCCACAAAATCTTGAAGATTAAAAGTTAAAAATATAGACAAATCAAGAATTAAAGGAAAAGGACATTCAACTTCAAAAAAGATGATCAAGTTCAAGAAACAATTGTTCATACCTATTTTAGAAAAGAATCACATTGAATTTTGTAAATTTGATTGAATTTGTAAAGGCATTGTCCATTGGGATATCATTCAAATGGTGTGGCAATCCTAAAGTTTGCAAGGAAAAACAATGATTATCTAAAAATTCTAAATAAGAAATATTTTACATTGCTTAAATTAATAATCTCATGGTGTCCATGATACTACCCATGCAGATAACATATACTATAGATTCTAAATATTTTCACATTGTATATCATGCCAAGATAAACTTAGGGGTCCATCTTTTCCAATTGCAAAACAGATTGTTGCTGCTTTCCCCCTTGACATGGTTGTTTTTATGTTTTTGGATTAATCACAAGGCCACATTCTCATTGAATCAATCACTGATGGAAGTTCTGTACATGGGCTTCTGATATCTCCCTAGCTTGGTCCATCTGACTTAAAGAGTCGAGACATTTGTTATCCATCTCTAGAGAACACCTTTTAACACCATCTTCTTCCATGTTACTACTAAAATAATACAATGATGCTTCTAGAAGACTTTTTTAGCTCATGACAAGCAACCACAATATGCATCACACCAAAAGATTCCTCCCTTGTGATTTAACATTGATCTCATCTTCAACAACTTTACTACAATTTCCCTCAATGGATTCTGCTTTTGGAAAAGAGATAAGATTTGGCATAGACTTTCTCAGGTATCAATTTCATCTATCTGAAACAAAGGTACATCATGTAATTTGTCAATGTCAACAATTCAATAGTTGAGATATTTGTAACTCTTTCCTTAGTGGAGCTATGAAATATATACTTTGCTTTATTTTCATATTAAAACTCCATTTCTTTTATTCCCTTCAGCTTAAATTTGTTGTTGATGATCACCATTAAAGTATATCTAGGCTTATTCCATGAATTGTAAAAAACTCTTCCTGAAGCTATTCTTACTCAATCATTGCTCTTATCTTCATAGAATTTAAATGTAAACCATGGAATTATTCCTATGTTAATGGGTAGCCCTTGTACTTGTTTTTGGATAGTTACAATTTTCCTTGAACACAAAACCTATACTGCCATGAATTTCCTTCCTTGAATATCTGAGATTGAATGATGTACACTGGGAGACATTGTTTTCTTGTAGATAGATCAAATTTTCAATCAGTGAAGGTCTTCTTGAGCTTGATATCTTATTCTTGTATTAGAACTCTCTTCAGTTCGTTTTAACTCCCAACATTAAGAAAATTGAGAATTTGGTTGCTATGTACCAACCATAGTGATTCACACTCTGCTATGTTCACTTGTTATTGAACTAGCACCATAATTGTTGATCTGCGGAATCGTGGATTACATTCCATAGTTACATCATCGATTGGAATTATCACTAAAAGGATGAATTGTTTGGTCTATTGATTCATATACTACAACCAATGTCTTCAGTGTATGCATTGGATGTCATTTCCTAAATCCCCAAGAATTGAATCAATTGGGCACTTAAAATTGTCATTTATTGAATAGCTGGTGAGTTTAACCCCCTCCATTGAATAAGTAGATATGTATGTGTTGATGGGACCTAAATCCCCTGACTCAACAGTAGGAATCAAACCCGCCACTGAGGCCCAATTAGACTCTGCATCATTTGGAGTGGAATGGTTCTCCAGATCTTGCGATTTAGACGAATTATCGATGGGATTTGTGTTTCCTGGTGAAGGTTCTTCCTTTAGTTAGGACAGTTCCTTTTCCGTATTTCTCTTGGATGGGGCTGGTATAAGAGATGCAAGCCAGTATAAACCAAATTTACAAATAATAGGACATAAGTTTTAATTGGTGGGAAGAGGTCGAGCTTGGGATAACCCGCTTCTTAAACATGCAGACAATGGTTCTATGTCATAGGGCTTAGTACTAATACATTAACCAAATGAGCATCCAACTACTGTCTGAGAAAAATAATTAAAATAAGAAAACACATACGTAATCAAGATCATGGTAAGAAAAATAATTCATCTACCATAACATTCATCACATAACAACACAATGATTTATCTTCATCATTAAAGTAAAGAACATCAAGACATTGCACCAGATAACTTGGCAACAAAATTCACTATTCTTACTCATTTACTTCATCATTCATGGAACAGGAAAGGAAGTAATTCTTCTCCAAGCCCAATCAGATACATCTGATGAAAATAGATTGTCTTTGGTCCATAAGGAATTCTCAATTCACAACAGTCTCAAAATAATTATCAATAGCAAAAAAAAAAGAGTTCTTACAACAACCATCGACCAATGACTAGCCAGTCGATGTCTCTATTTATAATATAAAATTCAACTGAAATTAACGGCTAAACATGGTTCAAGCCAAAAAAAAATTTCCATGTGGCGCGGTCATTCAACATTTTCTTTAACAGTCCACCCGAGACGTCTCTTCAAAAGGGTGACTTCTTTCATATCCAGACCATCTGATAAACAAATCTTCATAGGTTTGAGCCCATGGGAACTTGTGTTGTTCCATAGGGGTAGCATATACTCCCCTGATGTCTACTACATGCACCTAGTATTTTACCAAATTGGAGTTCAATTGTTGTAGCATGGCTCGAGATTTGATCGGGTGTCTCACGAGTTGTTGCACTTGCCCTGGCATTGCATCGATGACTTTTGTGCACTCTTCGACCCAAAGAGAATCTTGCATGGAGTACATCTTGAACACATTTCTCAGGGTAGTGAATTCACCAGGGGTGCCGAATTTGGGGAGACCGACATATTTCATTACCTTATTAATTTTACTCCAGTGTTTCTGGCACTTGGCCCGTTGCTCTTGGATTTCTCGACGTGGGATCCGAGTCATCTTTGCCCAGTATTCGACAGATTTCTTCATGTGGTCGAGATTACTTTTGCCAACTAGATGAATGCCATGATTTTCCTTTTCTCGACCCTGCTGAACTACCTCAATGTATTCAAGTCTCTCTACCACTTGTTGTTCCTTTTCATTCCATCTCTCCATCTCTTTGAATGTAGTGAGTTCCATGAGAGTATCCTCCTGGAACTCAACTATGTTCTTGGTTAACATGTGCCTTTCCTTCTTGAAATAGTTATAAACTCCGTTGAACTCATCTTTCAGATACACAATGGTCTGTGTAGCTCCTTTATAGTATTTGACAAGATGGTGCAGGTGTTAGAGATCTTCCTGGGTGTTGGCTAGTTCCTTTTCATCTCTCCTGGCTCTATCCTGAGTGGCATCCGAGAAGGCTTTTCCTACGCCGATCAGTTTAGACGTGCGAGCGTCTGTAGTGCTGATTAAGTTCTCTTCTGTGGTAACCATGATGGATTGATCCAAAGTGATCCTTCACTTTTTCATAGTCCTTTGAACAATGGCCTTCCTCTTTTGATCATAGGAGATTGCATAGATGTCTGTTACTTCATTTACATGTTTTGGTATCTGTTGATCTCCCCATGTGAGGTTGTTTCTCAGGCTACCCATGGTGTATATTTTCTCAGGAGTGGGCTCTCAAATTTCTTCGCTCTTTTTTGTAGATCCGACCTCTATTTGTCATCAGTCGGGGATTTGAATATTGGGCATAATGGAGGTATCGGGTACAAGGTTATCTCTTCCTTGCTTGTCAGCCTTAGAACTACCGCTTTTCTTTTGTGAAGTTTCATCACTCAACCTCGCTTTTGATTCTTGTTTGTCGGACTCCCTTGTGCCGAGGCCACCTTCAGACCCTATTTCTTTTTCTATGGCCTGCTTGTCTTGGACCTCGGTATTAGGGGAGGTTGTTTTATCGAGACCCTTTTCCTCTTAGACTTGCACCAGGGTGTTGTGAGAAGGTTCTGGATTCTCATCGTCGTTGTATATATGTATAAGGGTGCTCAAGGGATTGGGTGTTGGTGTCTCTATAGAGAGCCGACCTATCTCTGGTTGAGTTATCCCTTCTTCCGAAGGATCGATCAACGATGTTATGGGTTTAGGGTTATCTAAACCATGGGTGTTGTCAGGAATTGTGGACCCAGGATCATTCAACTCCATTGGGACACTTTGAATCATAGTTTAAATTGAAGGTCCTATGAAAAGATACAGGGCATCCCGCATCCATTTTAGTAGCAAGTCGATTTATTGAAGTAGTGACGTACCCCTTTCTTGTGCAGCTTGATCTTCTGGAAGATCCCTGATTTGTACCGGGGATTCCTGGTGAGTTCCCATAGCTTCAATGTCTTCTTCGGGATCATTTGTTTCCTCATCCAATTCATATGCAACTGCTCCTCCCAAGTGTCGGCTAATTTCTTGAACTGCCTGCTCTAAAAATGTTGCCTATTATTCATGGCTCATAGCTCTAAACATGGTTCCTAGAGGATCAAGTCTCCTGGACACCACCATATTCCAGTCTTGGGAATTTTTAGTAAATATTTCGTCTTCAAACTGGTCGTGGGCATTGGGCCAACAGGATGATACTTGTGACATGTGCTATAGAACCAATCCCTTGGGATCATTTTTGCAAAATCAACCAGTTTGTAACCAAAATTCTAATTGACCTAGACCGGGTTGTTTAGCATGCACGGTATCTTTGACCATGCAGAATCCGATATGAAACCCATATGGTATGAAATCCCTCTTCTTGTCTTTTACCAAAGTCGCATTGTATCCTTGCAGGATGGTTTGATAGAAAATTTCCCCTAACACTGGCCGGTCAGGAACATAAATGGGTAATAAGTGGGATGCCCCTGTGGCACCAAAAACATTGATGTAGGTTTCTCATTCTTCCAAATACCAGTGGCCAATTTTGGTTATAACCTTCTTTGCTTCATCTGACAATCTAAGGCATTCTCTTTTGAAGAGCAAGGAGTAAATGCGTGAAATAAATTGATCAGAGATAACAACATAGGATTTTTTGTACTTGTTTTCCCATAGGATGATGAAGTATACATGGACAACCAGCTCCAAAGGGTTCCAATTCAGGTTCATCCCAGTAAAAGCGTTCCTGGTGCAGATGGCGTCCAATAGATACGAGGCCATGTAGAAGGCACTGGTATCTCTCTCCTTCGGCTCCTAAGTCTGTCTTATGAAGGTGCTCAACTGTTTGGAGATGATGGCACCCCAATTAAAGTTTGTACCTAGAATGGCGATTGTAAAAGCCAGAGGCATCCAAGAATATGAAAATCGGGAACAATCTTTTTCCCCATGTAACCTACAGAGTAAATCCATGAGGTATACATATGGTTCCCTAAGGTTGGCCGTCGAGTACCAACCAACAGTCTAGTTCGTGAATTTTTGGTCTTCTCTCCACCAAGACCACATGATTTTGATGGTATTGTGTGATGTATAGAAACTTAAGATGAAATCAGTGCTCAGATTTAGCTCAAAATATTTGAGCTTATAGTAACTCTGAACCTCTAATGGCAGGAAGACTCTGATGCATTCACCGTTATCATCATTAATCAAACATTTTTGGGCATTAGCGTGGTCAATGATCCACTTCAGGAGCTCAATGCAAGGAAATACTAGAGATCAGCTTGCCACCATGTGAAGATAAGCTCTGTGAATGTTGGGGAGGACCTCGTCGTCGAGCTTCCTCGTTTCATGATCACTATGCGGGGTATATTTGAGGGGTTCTTCTTTCTTGATTTTCTTGAAAAAATCTTCCCAGCGAGGAAATTCCATCTTGGCTCCAATACCTTCCTCTGTGTCCCTGAAAGATGGGGGCTGGACAAAGGGCTCCTTGATGATTCTCTTAACGATGGACACCGGCTTGCGGGTGAACTCCAATTGTCTTGCAACTGCTGGTGATGATCCCTCTCCTACTTCTGATTCTTGCAGCTTTGGCGATTTCTTGGTAAATGGATTCTTTGGAGGCATTGTCCTTGCAATAAAAAAAATTCCCTTTAAAAAATGTATACAAAGCAGCATTGGGTGAGGATATATAAAATGAAGTGCAAACTAGTAAGCAGACCCATACCTACAATTCTTGCTAAGATACATGTTCAATACTTACTAGACTTTGGATGCTTCCTCCGGATCATTTAGCTCTTCTCTTCTATCTGTTCTGAATTCCTTTCTGTGCAAAATGGGATCATACACAATGAATCGAAGTGAATATAACTAGGGATATATTCTCAGTCATATCAATTAGCTAATATGAGTAATGAATGAAAATTCAAAATCAACCACTATCGGATTTCTGCGGATAAATCCTGACTGGTTGACGGCGGAGGCGCATATGGAGATGCATTGTATCGGAGAGTTTAGTGGTTCCTTTTTATTCGTGCATGAGTCAGTAACTAATGCACGATCCATGACTTAAATGAGAATTGTAAATGCAATGTACCTACCACACTCTGGGATTAACATATCTCGTCACGTCACGTCACTCAGCGAATGGATCGAGGATCGGCTAGTATTAGAGCGTGTACTTACATTAATAGGATCTTGGTGAAACTTCCGATGCCGATGATATAGGGGTTGGTTATCAGGGGAAATTTCAGGTACACGGCTTCTCAACGGGTCTCCATCTTGATGAGCTTTTGGCATTGAAGACATTTCGGGTGTCGGTAATCGAGGGTGTTACTCTTCCTTTTGTGCGGCGCATACTATTACCTCTTTCTATCGAAGCCAATAGAATCGGTCTTCGACACAATCCTTCCCGAGGTTTATGCATAGGAAATAATCATTTCATCAGCCAACGCCGATGAGGGTCGGCACTCAGCTACTTTGACTACCCAAATGATTTTTGCCACCATCATATTCCGTCGATGCCAAATTTCTCTTGTGAGTCAGGGAAAATGTTGGGTCGCCGATTCCTTGAGTAGTCATTAAGTATTTTAGATTTAAGATGTTTCTTCGCTGTATGTTCAAGTGAACTTTTAATCAATTAGAATGTGAGACATATAAGACAAGCAAAGGATCAGTTTTATGCCGAGGAAAAAATAGTTCAAAAGTAAAATAAAGGGTGGTACCCAAAAAGAAATGGTCACAGAAATTTTAGGGTGTGTTGAGTACTCAACAAATGGCGATTTACTGTGCAGACACAAAATCTTTGTTCCTCCTTCGTTTCCCTCAAGGTATTACCGAACCTCAGAATAGGTATCTCTGATACTTCTTTTATTTGCATTGACTGAAGTTATTATTTTTTTTTCTCTTTTTCATTTTTATTTTATTTTATTATTGGAAGTATTGTTTTAGGGCTTGACTGTTCACTGGGAGGGCATAAGGTTCCCCCCTCAAGTTTTTCAATTGATAAGTAATTATCCCACCTTCTCATCCACCTAGAAAGGCCCAAGCCATAGGCTCTGAAACTTGGAATGTTTCCCTTTGGGTTCGTTTTCCCTATCCCACTTCAGGACTAAATATCTGACTTCAAAGTTCTTTTCCTTAGCTTTATGCTTGTCGACCCGTCTTTTCACTATCTATTGATGAGACAAGAATTTTGACTTAGCCTTATATCTCTCTTATTCCAACATAAGCAGAGTTTTGATTCTTTGTTGCATGGCCGAGGAAGGTTCTTTGTTAGAATCTTGGGCCAATTGGAGAGATGGCAGATAAAGCCTGTTCGGGAGGATGGCTTCCTGTTCGTAGACCAGAAAGTATGGGGAATTTACTATGGCTTCTTTGGGCATGACCCTATTGACCCATAGGGCATTATGAGGTTGATTATCCCAATTTCTTTGGTTATCTGTAACCATCTTCTTTAGTATCTTTATGAGGTTCTTATTGGTCGATTCTGCTACACTGTTTCCCTCAGGGTAATAATTTGCAGAGTACTTGATTATGATCCCTTTATCCAAAGAAAACTCTGTTAGTAGTGTAGAAGATAAGTAAGATACATTATCAAAGACTAGAACAGAGGGGACACCAAACCTTGTGATCAAATGTTGTTCTATAAATTGGATCACTATTTTTTCATTCACATGAGTCAGAGGAATGGCCTCTTCCCATTTTGTGAAATAGTCGGTGGCAGTAAGAATGTACTTGTGAAGTTTTGACAAGATAAGCATAATTTCTTCTATGATATCCAACCCCCATTGCTCAAAATGTCTAGAGACAGTCATAGGCTAAAGTGGGACTCCTGTCCTTTTCTCCTTGCCAGCAATTATTTGACAAGTTTTACAATTCCTAGTGCAAGTATGATCATATTTGAACAAAGTGGGCCAATAATAGCTGGCTCTCAAGATTTTATGAGTGGTGGTGTTCCCTGCAAAGTGTCCTCTGACGGGGCCATCATGGAGTTTCATCAGCACCTTGTCGGCGTCTTCTCATTCGAGACATCTCAATAATACCCCATCATAGTTGATCCAGAAGAGTACCAAATTTATAAGACGATACTGTGAAAATTTCAATCTTAGGGATCTCCTTTCCTTAGGGTTGAGTTTCTCAGGACAAGCCCTGTGATGCAATAGATAAGTCAAATTCTTGTACTAGGAGTCTTGCGTTGGGGAGATATATGCTACTTCATTGCACCATAGTGCCATTTCGTTTTCCCATCCAGAATCTTCATTTGCTTGATCCTGGGCTTCGACTGTGAGCTTAGACAGAACTTGCCTTTTTACTAGCTTGGCAGGTTTTATATCTAGATCAAATTCCTAGACTACTTCCATCCAGTTCCCTCTTCTTTCTCCCATTTCTTGTTGGGTAAACAAGGATTAGATTGCAAGGTGTAGCATGATCACCTTAGTGTGATTTTTGAGAGTGTAGGACCTGAAATGTTTTACTACCTTGTAGACCTCGTAGGCCTGTCTATCTATGGTAGGATAATTGAGCTCGACTCCTTGAAGATTAGTACTCATAAAGGAAACTAGGGCTTCATTGCTGTCATCATCTTTCTAGGTAAAAACCATAGCGAGCGATTGGTCGGAGGTGAAAGTATACAGGTTAAATTCCCTATTGAAATCAAGACTTTGCAACACCGAGGCTCGGGAGATGGAGGATTTGATATTGTTGAAAGCGTCTTTCTGTTCATCATCCCACTTAAATTTTAAATCCTTGCGAATCATCTTTTGCAGGGGTTTGATGATTTCGACGAAGTTGGGAGTGAACTTCCTCACGAAATTGATTTCCCAAAAAAGGATTGCATGGCCTTCTTGTTATGGGGTAGCGGGAGTTGAGCTATGGACTTAATCCTTTCGGGGTCTATGCAAATCCCTGCTTGAGATATAATATGACCTAAAAACTTACCTTCCTCGACACCAAAGATAGTTTTCTTAGAGTTCAACGATATACCGTATTTCCTGCATCTCTCAAAAATATGAGTTAAGTGTTGGATGTGTTCTTCTCTATTCTTCAAATACACCGTTACATAATCTAAATATACTATCACACACTTATTGATAAGTCCCCAAAAAGCCACATCCATGGCTCTTTGAAAGGTTTCTCTTGTGTTAATTAAGCCAAAAGGCATGCGCTTATAAACGAATGTTCCCCATTTGGTTCGGAAGGTAGGTTTTAATCGGTCTTCCTACAAAACCAACACTTGGTTGTATCCCCAGAAACCATCTAGCAGGGAGAAAATATCTGATCCTGACGCGGTCTATAGAAGTTGTTCCATTGGCGGGATGGGATAATTGTCCTGTTCTAAAGCTTTGTTGAGGTCTCAAAAATCTAAGCATAATTGGATTTCTCTTGACTTCTTCCTCACTGGAACAAGTTTTTCTGCCCAGGAAAAATGCCTAACTTGGAAAATTATCTTCACATCTAAAATCTTCCTTAACTCTTGATACATGAGAGGTTCTAGGGATGGATAATACTTTCAGAGCTTTTGCTAGGAAGGTTTCATTTTGGGTTTCAATGGGATAGTGTGTTGAATAATGTGAGTGTCATACATTTTTAAATCCTTATAGGACCATGTGAAAACATCCTGGTATTGTTTGAATAATATGAGGTAGGCCTTCCTCTCTTCCCTAGATATAGTTTTGTCGATATTTACATTCTTCGGGTTCTCTAGAGTCCCAAGATTCACAGTTTCATGGAGGGGAAAAGAGCTACCAGTCTTCGTGTTTTTGGGTCCTTTAAAGTGATCCTTTAGATAAAACATAATCTCTAGATTGGCTATCCCCTTCGGGATCATGTGAGCTTTCAACTTTCCAACATTTTGTCCTGTTTAGAGGTTAGTTTCAGTTGTCTGCTCCCAGAATTCTTCATCATCTATGGCTAGGTCTTTGAAATTGTCTTGGTTGGTCAAGAAGTTTATGATTTGCTTGTCACCTTCAAATACTTTCCAATTGGAAATATTGTTCGGCATCAACGGTTTGTAGAGCATTTCTACAGTGAATCGAGAGGCTTCATAATTTTCCAAAGGCGAGAGTCTAGAAGCACTTGTGGCTAGGGAGTCGGCAATGATATTCTTTTCTTTGGGGATTGCAATGATATTGAAAGCCTCAAAGCGTTCTATTAGCCTATGCACCTCTTGCTGGTAGTTCTTAAGATGAGGAGAATTGCAATGTATGGTATTTCTCGCTTGTTTAACAATAATTTCAGAATCTTCGAAGACTTTTAATTCCTTGATACCCAAATCTATGGATTTATTTAACCCTTGTACTAGAGCTTCACACTCAATTGTATTGTTGGTACACTTGAATTCTAGTCTACAGGATAGGAAATGATGCTTACCTTTCTGATCGATGAGTATGCACCCGACTCCTGACCCTTCTTGTGATTTAGATCCATCAAAATAGAGGGTCCAAATTTGCGAATGATAATTTTTCCTCTCTCTCTCTCTTCACCTGTGTTCTGTTCTCCGACCTTTTCCTCCAAAAGTCCTAGCGCAGGGTTTTGACAGAAGAGAGAATCTTCTATCGACATCAGGGATTATTCTTGAAATATTATTTTGGAATTTTGAGTAAGCGAAACATTGGACAAGAGAGGAGCAAATTTGTCGAAGTGAGAATCACAATAATAGTTTCCTAATATGGGGAAGTCGGTAGAGGCTGGTTCATTTGAGGTTTCCAGATCAGTGACCGTATGTTTCAAATATCTTTCCCTATCAATTCTGATCATGTTCTTGTATCCCTTTAGTGGTAGCCAAAGGTGTGCCCAGTGGGTACTGAAATATTTGTTTATATTTTTAGACCAATCTCGGCTCAACAATAGCCCATATGCCTTAGGTATATCCACCACAATGATGTCAATCACCTGCACAAAATTAGGATGCATCGCTATCCTGATCATCACATCTTTGAGCTATCCCATGACCTTGACCTAGGTTCTATCTAGTTGTATGACATGTTTATCACTTTTGAGAGGGACAACACCTAATTTATTACACACGGCCAAGGGCATGACATTGGAGGATGCTCCCGAATCGACTAGACAATTGTGAAGATTCCTGTTGATAACTTCAAATGTAAAAAGGGAGGGTGGTACAAAAGGAATTTCTTTCCTACCTTCTGAGTAGGTGTTTATAGTTGGCTTGCTCGCCATATCTGTTGGGGGAAGAATCTTGTTCTGACTCTCATCGTTGGTCGGGTTTCCTACCAAATTTAGAGCTTGCAATAGGAAGTCTTTCTGCTAAGGAATTCTGGATACGTCCATAAATGATATATTAGCTTTTAGCTTCTTCAAATCTTCGACTACATTATACACTAGTTTAGGAGAATCTTGGGTGTGGATGCTTATAGGATTTTTACCGTGGGCGAAAGGCATTTTCGAGCAGTCGGGAGTTAACTTACTTTGCAGGGCTTGGGTGGCGTTGACATCTTTCGATCCGAGTTGCCCCCTAATATGTGTCTGTATTGCTGATACTTATGCGGGCCATTCTTGAGACTCAAAAAGATCACCTGAAGACACGATCACATCGGGATCCCATATCAATATGGTTGTGTCTCATGGTGGGTTAGCTTCTTCCTAATCGACACTATTCATGGCCGAACTACTTGGTTTCTCAGTTAGGGAGACCTCGTCCAGAAAACGATTGGACATTAAATTCATGGCATGGACCCATTGAGGGAATTCTCTTTCAAAGTGGTTCTCTTGGTGATAAGTACAAAAAGAATCAGACACAACATTCCCTAGGTCAATGTTTAAGTTGGCTGGGGGAGGTTCAATTGCTTTGAAAGGTTGGTTTCTTTTAAAGAAAGGCTTATAGGGTCTTTGGCCTTGGTTTCCTTCCCCTACACTTCTTTTCATGTCTATAATCTCATTTGATAGTTTCTTGACCATGCACTGTAGATATTATATACCTCCATTACCTTTGTCGAGATTTTTTTCAGCCGGTTTCCCCGACAGTCTAGTCAAAAGGAGTCCTCTTCTAAGAGGGGGCTAGATTTCTTTTCTCACTAGAGAAGCTTGGCCTTCTTTACATCCTTTCATCTAAAATTCTATCATCTTGGCTTCTTCAAAATTCTCCGCCAGGGTTTGCTAGGCAGAGCTTTTAACGAACATGGTAATAGAATCGGGGAGGGCGTTGGCATAAACTGTAAATTCTAACCTTGTACAATATCTACTGCAAACTGATATTCAGAAAAGAACAGAAAAGATACAATGGCAAATACAAACATTACACAGATATTTTTCACCTGGAAACCCAAACCGGGAAAACCAGCATATATTATATTCA
>ML776916.1:567127-589974 GCA_009831015.1 Picea engelmannii | reverse complement strand
TCAGAGAGAAGAAGAAGTAAAAGAAGGCTGGATTTCAAGGGAGGATGAAGTCTTTTGGTGATGTGTTCTAAGGTATGTTATTTTCAGGTCATCTTACCATTTTTGCTATAACTTTTTTTCTAGAACGATTCATATGGTGAAATCTATATGGTATTGAGAAGACATATCAAGGTACCTCTGGTAAAAATTTCATCTCTTGATTCACTATAATTATGGAGATACACTCTGTGGAATATAGGGTTTGTGACCAGTCTTGAAACTAGTAAAAACAAAACAGGTGTTCTGGGTAAAACAATCATAACTTTTTCATACAGACTCCAAATGTAGTGGGACCACTTCCATTGGAAAGAGTACGGACTATAGTTTCTTGTGTGAGAGTTTTAGAATCAGATGTTAAATATTGAGCACGGGGCATGCTGTACAAGTTGGGTCTTCTGAACAGACCAGAATTAAATAAAGTTTTATTATCTCTCATATATTCTTGGGTGGAAGGAAGGGGCAAGGATGGAGAGTTCAAATCTCTCTTGATATTAGAGGATTGTATATTACTCTTGGAGGTTTATCCCTCCCTTTACATTTGGAAGCTGTAGCTACCTTTGGAAGTCATTACTTCCCTTGAACAAAAACTATTGATTATTTCTCATATATATTGTGCATGGTGTATTGTGGTGTATTGGTGTAACTCTTATACTATTGTTCATTGCTCATTGGATATAATTGAATGGTTTAAGTATAATTTGGAAAATGTTTTTAAATTGTACTTGATACTGATTCACCCCCCTCTCAGTATCAACATTATGTACTCGTCTCGGGACGTCCACAATATCTCTGACCAACCAAGGCTCGTTGTCTTGGAGTGAAACTTCTCTATCCTCCACATGACCGTTGTTCCCTTCCATATCTTCGGAGTTGGAGTCAAAATCTTCTTCTTCCGAAAATTCGTTGTGTTCGGAGATGTCACAAGCTGGCGTCTCAGGTATTAGATCAAGAGGTTATTGGATTTTGGTAATCACGAAATCTATTAAGTCTTCGACGAAGTGTACAAAAACTTCATCAGGAGTGCTGAATACTAGTTTGGTTTGTTGTTTTCTTCAGGGGAGGATGGGGGTGAATGGAAATGCATCGATTTGTTGGGTGTAGGCTCTGGTAATTATCCTAAATTGATTCACTTCCTCATGAGGGAGGGCGTAAGGTATTTCAGGGTGAAGATGTCCTTCCTCAGAATGGGGTGAGTTATCCTCTTTGGGAGTATTCTGTAAATGTGGGATGTCTGTCGGATGACTAGCCATGCATGTGGTCCGTTACGAATCTGTAGCTTGTTCGAAAAGTTATATAGCTTATATATTAAGCCATTCATTCTCAGGCTCTCCATCTAGCACCAATTCTGTTGATGGGACCTAAATCCCCTGATTCAACAACAGGAACCAAACCCGCCACTGAGGCCCAATTAAAATCTGTAGCATTTGGCATGGAATGGTTCTCCAGATCTTGTGATATGGCCGAATTATCGATGGTCTTTATGTTTCTTGGTGAAGGCTCTTCCTTTAGTTAGGACAATTATTTTTCCGTATTTCTCTTGGATGGGGCTGGTATAAGAGATTCAATTCAGTATAAACTAACTTGACAAATAATAGGACAAAAGTTTTAACTGGTGGGAAGAGGTCGAGCTTGGGATAGCCCACTACTCAAACATGCAGACAATGGTTCTATGCCATGGGGCCTAGTACTAATACATTCACCAAATGAGTATCCAACTACTATCTGAGAAAACTAATTAACAGAAGAAAACACATATGTAATCAAGATCATGGTAAGAAAAATAATTCATCTACCATAACATTCATCACATAACAACACAACGATTTATCTTCATCATTAAAGTAAAGAACATCAAGACATTGCACTAGATAACTTGACAACATAATTAATTGTTCTTACTCATTTACTGCATCATTCATGGAACAAGAAAGGAAGTAATTCTTCTCCAACCCCAATCACATACATCTGATGAAAATAGCTTGTCTTTGGTCTAGAAGGACTTCTTAATTCACAACAGTCTCAAAATAATTATCAATAGCAAAAAAAATAGAGTTCTTACAACAACCATTGAGCAATGACTAGTCGGTCTATGTCTCTATTTATAATATAAAATTCAATTGAAATTAATGGCTAAACATGGTTCAAGACAAGCAAAATTTTCCATGTGGCGTGGTCATTCAATAGTTTCTTTAACAGTCCGCCCAAGATGTCTCTTCAAAATGGTGACTTCTTTCATATTCAAACCATCTGATAAACAAATCTTCATAGGTTTGAGCCCATGGGAACTTGTGTTGTTCCATAGGGGCAACATATACTCCTCTGATGTCTACTACATGGACCCGATATTTTACCAAACTGGAGTTCATCTATTGCAGCATGGCTCGAGCTCTGACCTGTGAGTTGTTTCATTTTCCCTAGCATTGCATCGGTGACTTTTGCACACTCTTCGGCCCAAAGAGAATCTTGCATGGAGTGTGTCTTGAACACATTTCTCAGGTTAGTGAATTCACCAATGGTTCTGAATTCACAGAGACTGACATCTTTCATTACCTTATTAATTTTACCCCAATGTTTCTGGCACTTGGCCCATTGCTCTTGTATTTCTCGGTGTGGGCCCCAAGTCATCTTTGTCTAGTATTCGACAAATTTATTTATGCGGTCGAGACTACTTTTTCCAACTAGCTGAATTCCATGATTTTCCTTTTCTCGACCCTGCTGAACTGCCTCAATGTATTCAAGTCTCTCTACTGCTTGTTTTGCCTTTTCATTCCATCTCTCCATCTCTTTGCATGTCGCAAGTTCCATGAGAGTATCCTCCTGGAACTCAACTATGTTCTCGGTTAACATGTGCCTTTCCTTATTGAACTCATTATAAAATTTGTTGAACTCATCTTTCAGATACACAATGGTATGTGTAGCTCCTTTATAGTATTTGACAAGATGGCGTAGGTGTTTGAGATCTTCCCGGGTGTCGGCTATTTCCTTTCCATCTCTCCTGGCTCTATCCTGAGTGGCATCTGAAAGGGATTTTCCTATGCCGATTAGTTCAGATGTGCAAGCATCTCCAGTGCTGATGAAGTTCTCTTCTATGGTAACCATGATGGATTGATCCAACGTGATACTTCACCTTTTCGCGGTCCTTTGAACGATGACCTTCCTCTTTTGATCGTACAAGATCACATAGATGTCTGCTACTTTGTCTACTGGTTCTAGTATCTGTTTATATCCCCATGTGAGGTTGTTTCTTAGGCTACCCACGGTGTATATTTGCTCAGGAGTGGGCTCTCAAATTTCTTCACTCTATTTTGTAGATCCGACCTCTATTTGTCCTTCGTCGGGGATTTGAATATTGGGTGTAATGGAGGTATCAGGTACAGGATTATCTCTTCCTTGCTTGTTAACTGTAGAACTATCACTTTCCTTTTGTAGACTTTCATCACTCAGCCTTGCTTCTGCTTCCTTTTTGTCGGACTCCCTTGTGTCGAGACCACCTTCAGAGCCTATTTTATTTTGTAATGCTTGCTTGTCTTGGACCTCGGGCTTAGGGGAGGCCATTTTCTTGGGACCCTATTCCTCTTGGACTTGCACCAGGGTGTTGTGAGAAGGATCTGGACTCTCTTCGTCGCTGTAAATATGTATAAGAGTGATTGAGGGATTGGGTGCCGGTGTCTCTATCGAGACTTAGCCTATCTCTGGTTGAGTTATCCCTTCTTCCAAATGATCGATAAACGATGTTGCAGGTTCAGGGTTACCTAAACCATGGGTGTTGTTGGGAACTGTGGACCCAGGATTGTTCAACTTCGTCAAGACACTTTGAACAACAGTTGAAACTGTAGGTCCTATGAAAATATACGGGTCATTCCACATCCATTTCATTAGGTGCTTGGTTTGCTGAAGTAGCGACGTGCCCATTTCTCGTGCAACTTGATCTTTTGAAAGATCCCTGATTTGTACCGAGGATTCTTTGTGAGTTCCCTCAGCCTCAATGTCTTCTTTGGGATCACTTATTTCTTCATCCAATTCATATGCAACTGCTCCTCCTGAGTGTCAGCTAATTTCCTAAACTTCCTTCTCCAGAGATGTTGCATGTTCTTCATGGCTCATAGCTCTAAATATGGTTGCTTGAGGATCGACTCTCCTGGATGCCACCATATTCCATTCTTGGGTGTTTTCAGTAAATATTTCATCTTTGAATTGGTCATGGGAATAGGGCCAACATGATGATACCTACGAGGTGTGATGTAGACCCAATCCCTTGGGATCTTGTTTGCGAAATCGACCAGTTTGGAACCAAAATTCCAATTGACCTAGACTGAGTTGTTTAACATGCATGGTATATTTGACCATTTAGAATCTGATATGAAACCCATATGGTATGAAATCCCACTTCCTGTCTTTTACCAAAGTCGCATTGTATCCTTGCAGGATAGTTTGATAGAAAATTTCCCCTAACACTAGCCGGTCGGGAACATAAATGGCTAATAAGTGGGGTGCCCTTGTGGCACCAAAAACCCTGATGTAGGTTTCTCGTTATTCCAAATACCAGTGGCCAATTTTGGTTATAAACTTATTTGCTTCATATGAAAATCTAGGGTATTCTCTTCTGAAGAGAAAGGAGTAAACTCATACAATAAATTGATCACAGATAATAACATAGGATTTTTTGTACCTTTTTTCCCATAGGATGATGAAGTATACATGGAAAACTAGCTCCGATAGGTACCAATTCAGGTTCATCCCAACAAAAGCATTCCTAGCGCAGATGGCGTCCAATAGATATGATGCCATGTAGAAGGTAGGGGTATCTTCCTCCTTCGGCTCCTGATCATGTCTTATGCAGGCGCTCAAATGTTTGGAGATGATGGCACCCCAATTAAATCCTGTACTTGAAATGGTGATTGTAAAAGCTAGAGGCATCCAAGCCTATGAAAATTAGGAACAATATTTTTCCCCATGTAACCTGCAGATTAAATCCATGAGGTATACCTATGGTTCCCTGAGGTTGGCCTTTGGGTACCAGCCAGCAGTCCGGTTCGTGAATTTTTTGTCTTCTCTCCACCAAGACAACATGATTTTGCTGGTATTGTGTGATGCATAGAAACTTAAGACGAAATCAGTGCTCAGCTTTAGCTCACAATCTTTGATCTTATAGTAAATTTGAACCTCTGATGGCAGGAAGACTCCGATGCATTCACCGTTATCATCATTAATCAAACATTTGGGCATCAGCGTGGTCAATGATCCACTTCAAGAGATCAATGTAAGGAAAGAATGGAGATCAACTTGCCACCATGTGCAGATAAGCTCTGCAAATGTTGGAGAGGACCTCGTCATCGAGCTTCCTTGTTTCTGATCGCTATGCAGGGTATATTTGAGGGGTTCTTCTTTCTTGATTTTCTTGAAAACTTCTTCCCAGTGAGGAAATTCCATCTTGGCCTCAATAGTTTCCTCTGTGTCACCGAAAGCTGGGGGTTGGACAAACGACTCCTTGGTGATTCTCTTAATGATGGACACCGGCTTGCGGGTGAATTCCAATTGTCTTGTGATTGGTGGTGATGAGCCCTCTCCTACTTCTAATTTGCAGCTTTGGCACCCTTGGCGATTTCCTGGTAGATGGATTGTTTGGAGGCATTGTCCCTGTAATAAAAAAAACACTCTTTAAAAAATGTATACAAATCAGGGTTGGGTGAGGACATATTAAATGAATTGCAAATCGGTAAGCGTACCCATACCTGTAATTCTTTCTAAGATAATTGTTCAATACTTACTGGAATTTGGATTCTTCCTCCAAATCATTTAACTCTGATCTTATGTCTGTTCTAAATTCCTTGCTATGAAAAATGGGATCATACACAATGACTAGAAGAGAATATAACTGGGGAGATATTGTCAGTCATATCAATTAGTTAATATGAGTAATTTATTCAAATTCAAAATAAACCACTATCATATTTCTGTGGATAAATCCCGACTGGTTGACGGTGGAGGCGCGGATGGAGATGCATTGTATCAGCGAGTTTAATGGTTCCTTTTGATTCATGCATGAGTCAGTAACTAATGTGTGATCCATCAATTAACTGAGAACCATAAATGCAACATACCTACCAGACTCCAGGATTAACACGTCTCGTCACATCATGTCACTTGGTGAATGGATTAGGGATCAACTAGTATCAGAGCATGTACTTACATTTATAGGATCTTGGTGAAAATTTCGACATCGATGATATTGGGGTTGGCGATCGGAGGAAATTTCAGGTACAGATGATGCAGGAGCATCTCTCCACGTCATCCAGCCAGCCAACCAGCCATGTCAAGCGCGTGCATTCAAAGCTGAAGAGAGGCACAGTCCTCATTTTGATTTAGAATTGAATGTAATTAAATGTCTAGGTTGTTGAGCCATAGAGCCATGCCTTTGTGCAAGCGTAGAATAGATAGGCATTTAATGTTTGTAAGGCTAATATCTAGATTCGAATAGCAGACTAGACAACCCATTCAATGTAATTGAATAGGGTAGGTAGATTGGAGGGAAGAGCTCGAAGAGCCCCCTCAGGTAAAAGAGATTTCGTATCTCATTTTGAGTAAGTAAGTGTGGAGAAGAGAGAATATGCAAGTAAAGAGAAGAAGAGAAGGAGCTGAGACCTTGTTACAGGCCATGCTCAGGAACACCTTTGTAAAGAGGCATTTTTATTAATATAAACAGAAGCAGTTTTTCCTGCATGTATTTTTGTATTATGTATATGCCTTGGTGTGTTCTATATTATGATATGAATGTATGTTGTAGATGTATGTTATACATTTGCAGGAGTTCTTGATTTCAGGCTTGAGAAGTCTTTGAGGCTTCACACCAGGAGGGTGTGACAGAACACTGCGGGTTCTGATAGCCGTGCACAGGGGATGCATTTCTGAACTCTGTCGATTCAGACAAAGACGTGCCAGGTGGGCACATAAGCTGAAATCAACAACTCAGGAAAAGACTTGTGAGGTTGCTGAACACCTCAGGAGACAAGGCTATGGGAGAAGAACACAATTGCAGACAGAATCTATGAGGAGTTCTATGAAGCTATGCTAGGTGTACATTGAGCATATGCACAGTGGTGCATTTGGAGGAACTCTGCTATGAGTTCAAGAAGAACCAGAATCACTAAGGATTTTGAGAGATCTGCAAAGTGGGCATTGAGCAGGTGCAAGGAGTGCATAGAAGAGGATAGAACTATTGGAAGTTCTGGGAGAAGATACTCTGCCAGGAGGGCATTGAAACATTATGCAGACAGGCACAGAGGAGAAGAGAACTCTTTGAGTTATGTATTCTGAAGGAAGAATCCACTGAAGAATCTTCGCAGGGTTACTGAACACTCTGTAGGCTCAGCAAGAGGTTGCTTGAGAAAATAGAGAGTCGGGAGGGCATTAAATTCTCCATCTGAGGGAGAAGGGAAGAAGGACAAAATCCCTTAGGGGTCTGAGTATTTGGGAAAGCTCGGGAGAGATATAGCACTTTGTGTGCGTGAAGACTCTACAGAGGTGTAGAAGTCAAAGAATCCTTCAAGGATTCAGAAGAAGGATAAGCCCAGGAGGGTGAGTGCTTTCGGTGCACACAGTCATAACTGCAAGGAGTGTAGTATCTACAGGACCCTTTGAATGAATTCTGAGTAACCAAAACTCAGGAGGGACAGTGTTTTCATACGCGCGACAAAGTTCATACTTGAAGAGCCACAAGAGGAGAAAGAGGGAAAAGGTTGAGGCCTTTGAGGAATTGGAAATTCTCCCAAGTTTGGGAAGAAAGTGTGCATTCTCAGTAGGGAGCATAGTAGTCATCAGATCGGGTGAAGAAGAAGATCTGGACCATTGGTTTCTATGTCCAGGAGAAGCTCAAGAGAAGCCTACAGAAGGGAGAGATCGTGAGCCGTTGGGTCTCATTCAGAAAGCCCGTCAGCCGTCAGATCGGACAGGAGGTGCACGAGGTTTAACCCTTCTCATGCCAGGCAGAAGTCTCGACATGTATCGGGATATCAACGTTCATGACATAGGGGATATAGAGGACGTGAGGAGAGTCACTTGACACCAGGAACCCCGAATCAACAAGATTTCATCTGGACCGTTCGTTTGGGAGCGGATGCGTGTCAAAAGATTTCTCACATCTGGGACTCGCGCATCAGAGGTTGGAAGAGGAAGTATTTCGACTTCACGAGTGGAGAAAAGGAGAGAGCTCTGTGTTGTAGGCCTAGTTGACGTCATATCAGGATATCGACACTTGGGATATCGGAGTTCTCGAGGTCGAGGAAGTTGGGACACTTGAAGTCTCGAAACAACAAGATTGGATCAGGGCCGTCCATTAGTTGGGGGTACATGGCAGAGATCCAGATTATCGGGAAAAATCCCGATAGAAAGGTCAAACTGGAGCATCAGAGTTTGGCATTTCGCGAGTCCTGAGGACAAGACTGTTGGGGCATTTGAAGTCACGAAATCGCGAGAGATGATCAGGACCATCCATCTTGAGGGGATGTGTGGAAGTGATCGAGGCCTCTAGAAAAGGTACCGATAGGAGAGCCACATCGAGAGATCGCGCATCGGGATATCGAGAATCCCGTGGCCACAAGATTTATGCATCTTGGCATTGTGATGTCTGAAACCCCGACGAGAGGTAAGACTGCGATCACGGGGATAATGTTCATATGGGCCAGGAGCTTAGCCAGGAGGGCTAATGCGTAAAAGGGGCATCGGTGAATTTATTCATCGGAGATTGGGAGTTCGCTAGGATAGAGGTTCGTGACATCGAGGATCGCAAAGGCCTGAATACCAACAAGGAATATAACTACGGTCATATAAGAGGTGGTCGCATAGACCAGGGCATAGCCAGGAGGGGCTAAGGCTGAAGGGAGCGCATCAGCATATCGGAGTTCGGGATTTCAAGAGGACAGGAACTCTCGACATCAGAGCAGAAGAAACTCTGAAACCCGAATTTAAATCAGGGAAAGGTCATAGAGCATGCAGAGGCCGTGACAGGGAAAGAGAAGGACCTGTGGATCGGGTTTTCATCGGAGATTCCAATAGGGAATCGAAAGAGATAATTCGGCTCGTATGAGGTGGTTGAAGGATCCTGAGAGAGGGTGTCAGAGGTTACTCGTGCCTGCATCAACAGAGCTTCTCGGTGGGCCTCCATCTTGATGATCTTTTGGCATTGAAAACATTTTGGGCATTGGTAATCAGAGGCATTACTCTTCCTTTCGTTCGGCGCGTACTATTGCCTCTTTCCACTGAAGACGATCAAATCAATCTTTGGCACAATCCTTTCCGAGGTTTATGTATAGGAAAGAATCATTTCATCATCCGACGCCGATGAGGGTCGACACTCAACTACTTTGACTCCCAAAACAATTTTCACCTCCATCATCTTCCGCTGATGCCAAATTTCTCTTGTGAGTCAGGGAAAATCCTGGGTCACCGATTCCTTGAGTAGTCGTTAAGTATTTTAGAGTTAATATGGTTCTTTGTTGTATGTTCAAGTGAACTTTTAATAAATTAAAATGTGAAACATATAAGACAAGCGAAGGATCAGTTTTATGCTGAGGCAAAAACAATTCAAAAGTAAAATAAAGGGTGGTACCCAAAAGGAAATGGTCACAAAAATTTTAGGGTGTGTTGAGTACTCAACAATATGCTCATATGTGTGGAAGAAACAAATAGTGTTAGAGTTTTTTGACTGTTGAATTCCATCACTAAATCAATTTAAGAGTATGATTGGCTTCTAATCATAGCAATTGTCCCCATTTCCTACATTAGTGGTTGGTTCCCATTATACCATTCACCATCTGTTAATTCACTGATAGTTATTGAGATGTAAACCTTGATATTTAACCTCAACCATTCACCTCTGTACAAAACGTGGTGAACTTCCCTCAGTTCAAAAGGTGGTGATAAACCTACAACAACCCCTCTGGATGTGTTTGTGCTAAAATGGCACTTACAACCATTGTGTGTTCTATCAAATAGTTGTTTCATATCTCCTATAATTATGAATCCAGACAGAGGTGAGAAGTTCTTATAGATTGGTAGAACATATGTAAACAGATTAGTTGAAGTAAATGGAGTTTGGACTTTGTTCGCATAATGAAAATGCTATGTGGGAACCTTTAGTTAGCAGTGAAAACAGACCAGTGAAGTCTTCAACCAAAGCAGGAAACAAAGCCTTCATTCGAGGAAATAGCAAGTGAACCAAATTCAAACCCCAAATCTAAACAGAGGTTGCAGAGAAGCATTGTTTATTTCCATAGAGTATCCATATTGATGAGATAGATGGGCCATAGGCCTACCATTTATGGATAACATATTTCAATAGTAAATACTTGGAAAAGGACCGTGTCTTGGACAATCCTAACTCAACTTCTATTAATGCAACATAAATTAATATTGATGAAAACACTTTCTGATGTAGTGTTTGATATATTTTGAATGTTGAAGGATGATGTTCACTGATCATATTTTTTCTATTGCAGGGAATTTCAATTCAATATGGGCATGTGATTCTTGTGCTAAGGAGTATTGGACTGCTTGCCCCAATGCACTGACCATGATAAATCACTTTTATCTCCACATTTGGCCACTAAGGCTACCAACCCATCATTTTTTCCTGGACAAAAGAGCATGGGATATTTTTCAACTATAAACCATCTGCAACTGAAGATAAGACCACCATTTTATTTATAACATTTGAGTCATAGTCATAAAACTCATATAACCATTAGCCTAGTGGGTTAGCTCAACCAGTTAAAATGGACTGTTTCAAGGGGGAGTTCACTATGAGGTCTCCCTTTGTAGTCTCACCGAGGTTCAAGTCAGAATAGGTCCCATTGGGTTACAAACTGCTATTATGGTTGGGGGTTCAACCACCCTCCATCTGAATATGTTTTTCCTTGGAGAAAAAAAAATCACATAACGATTCATCCTACTTGGTATAATTACCAAAAGGCTATGGAGTCCCAAAAAGTTACATAAAAGTACACAGTTGTATAAAATTCTGGAATCTGTTGGTAGTATGCCACCCATAACACCCATAAATACTCTATCTATGTAGGTGGACAAAACCTATATGCATAACCAAAAATGATAATAATAAGAAATAAACAATAAAAGTAGAATGTAATAGCAATATATACAAAAGAATAATTCTAGAGGAGGAATGTATAGTGGGATTAAAATCCCTTTTGCTGCTCAAAAAAGTAAAAATAAAGGTCCAAGAGGGAGGCGAAAAAGAGTTGAACCTGGATTGATAGAGCTTACCTGGATACTAGGTTAGCATTCTCCTATAGCTGGGTGCAACCAACATACATAGTAGATCCTTGATGGCACAACAAATATTTCTTATTAGTTTCTTGTGTGCAACAAAGAGAGAGCATAGTGATGGTGCAACACTAGTCTGCTTTGGGAAGTGTGTTGTAGTGATAAACAATGAGAAAGTGAGGATGCATGTATGCACTAGTATCATCCTTTTCCTAGATTTAGAACTGTTGTTTAGATTTAGCATTCCAGTTAGCTAGAGTTTTCTTTATTATTTGTAGCATGAATTTACTTAGTATTATCTTTAAATAAGGGTGTGGATCCGTATGATAGCTAGGGCATGACATGAGACTTTCTAATATGCATAGATCTATAGGAGGCACCAACAGGTTTGAATGTTGTTTGAATGTTGTTGTTGGTTTATTTTGTTTCTAGTATATTTGTTCAAGTGTGCATTTAGGGGTTGCAACAATGGCCAAGTTTGGTCTCCAAGAGAATCACATGTTGGAGGGTGCTTCCAACTTGGTAAAGTGGAAATGCACACTGTAGAGTCTAATGCCCTTGTAATGTTGTAATAGAGTGTCAATCTGTATAATGCATTTGTAATGTTGTAATAGAGTGTCAATCTGTGTTGTAAAATTATTCTCAAGAACAAACTCACCAGTGATCGCATGAGAAAGACTGATACTATACTAATCTATCTAATGAAGATCACAAAGTTGAGAGATCAACTCACTATCATTGGAGAAGATTTTGATGAGAGTGAGCTAGTTCACTTTGTAAGACTGTTATCTAAAGTTGGTTCACCTATGGTATTTTATCTCTTCCTATGATATTTTCTCTTTATTATTTTTGGTTATCTTATCTCAACACCAATAGAAAAAACTCATCTATCGCAAGGATTTGGGTCTTCTGAAGGTCTCCCTCCCAACCTAAACACCCTCTTTCTCATTTCTAGTTTTATGAAGGTTTCCCTCCCAAATAGATCTTCTTTGGTGCATTCCATAGGGAATATTTTTATTCATTTTTGTACTCTTGCCAACATCTCATTTTGATTCTAGATTATCACTCTAAAAAATTCATGCATGCAAAGGCTCTTCTTCAAATGAGGCAAATTCCCCTCTAACTAAATTTTGGCAGGTACTAGCTAGTTCCATCACTGATGCAATATGTAACCAACCTAAGACTTCAATTTTTCATCTCAATACATGCATTTCATTACCTAAATATCATGGCCAAATGAATGATGCATTGTTGGATTCATGGATACATGGTCTCAGTGAAAACTTTAAGACTTGTTGGACATGAAACAAGCTCAGTGCTTACTCCTCACTAGTAATCATCTAGAAATTTTGGTTCAAGCTTAGAGGAAGTTCAAATTTCCTCTAAAAATATATATAAAGATAAATGAAGTGACTTATACTATTTATACTACAAAGTGAAATACTACTTGGTATTCCTTCTATTACACCCTTAGATAACATTTTTATGTTGTTGCTCCAAATTTGACCCATATGTGTGAAAAAAAAACTTTGTTTTGTCTTTTGTAAAGTCAATTTTCTTGCAAGGTGCACGTGCTACCATCTTCGAGAACCTATTAATGACAATAGACACTACATTGTGGTTTTGGCATGTTGTTGGTAGGCCTATTAGAAAATTCACAAAGATAGGCTCTTGTGGCTGCCTGGGATTGAATAGAGATGTGTGTTAGGGTCCTATAAGCTATATGAAGTCTGACTATGTATTTTCCTCTTAGATTGCTTGTTTTCCTCAGAGTTAATAAGGTCCTAGACCAATTTTTCAAACAAATTTCCAAGTACAATTTTGTCATTGTTTATCATATTTAAGTCAGTGATACTCCCTTCACGTGTTCATGGTCATCATCATCTAGGTCATGGCTTAGAATTCATTTTTTGAATATATCACATTATAAGTTCAGTCATAAAAACTTAAAGTGAGTCATATTCATCACTTGGGTCACTACCATGGGAATTAGCACCTTAAGGACAGGTTGAGATAAAGGTAAGGTGATGTTCCACATAAGAAAATCATGTTGTAGTCTTATCACATAATATCACTCTATTACTCAAAGGAAAATCGACTTTTCAAAGATATTAAAAAGCCATCCTGGTATATTCAATCCTCATTTCAATGTTCTTAAACTCCTCTTCACCATAAAGTTCCATATCAACCATTAGAACACCTAAACTCACCATAAAAACACTTATTCACAGCCCACACTACGTTTTTGGCAGCCCACACTACGTTTTTGGCAGCCCTCGTTGCATGTCTGGCAGAAGTGCTACGCTTTTGAAAAGGAAGAAAATTAATTCATTGTAGAGGTTTTCTTCACCAGGTCACAAGTCCATATCGTCATTAATAAGTAAGTGGGCCACATTTATGCCACCTTTACCCTTCTTTTCTTCATTTTCTTCATACAACTCAGTAAAAAACCATCTCATAGGGTTTTTTTGCATCTTAATATTTCATTCATATTATTCCATTTTCTGTTTTACAAACCCACATCCTGTGCTTAAGCACCCTCACCTACACTCTCTAACACCAATCCCTACTCTCCACAATTTCCCCAAGAGTTTAGACAACAATTAAACACTGCTTTCCCTCCATCTACCAGATCGTCCCTTATCCCTTGTTTCAACAAATTATACCTTACCCCTTCCTTTTCCCACTGTAAATTAGGATTTTCACATCATGGAAACTGTAAGTAGTGACACTTAGAAAAGGAGGTACAATAAGGGTGGGAAAGTGTCTAGGTATGAGCCAACACAGATCAAAGAAATCATGGCCTCACCTTTCATTAAGAAATTATTTGAAGATGCTGGCTGCCTAGGGTTTTGTGAAATAATTCAAGAGGTGGGATGCCATGCTAAATTGACCATCCTCTTTGAAACCAATTTCAAGAAGGATAAGACCACAATTGCAGGGGTAGACTTCACTATTTCCACATATGTCATTTCCACAACTATAGGTATTCCCAATCATGGAGAAATCTAGTTTAAAGGAATGGATTTGGACATTGAAAATTACAAGGTTTTCTTGAAGCCACACTATAAAGATACTCCAACTCATATTTTTCCTTTCAAACAGTTGCTAGATAGATATTCCCTGTTGATGAAGATGATCATGAAATACTTTACCTATGAAGGGAGATTTTCAAGACTGTACCACTATCACATAAGGCTGTTGATGCATTTAACTACCATCAAGCCACTTAACTTGCCTCATTACTTATTCAGAAGCTTGGTAAAAATGATAGAAAAGGTACAAAGAAAAGGGAAATATCACAAGACAAATTTGTTTCATCATGGTTTGCTAAAGGTCATGGTCATCCAAAAACTTTCAGAAATCAACATACCTTGGGAGGATTTCATCCGATCAGTTTCTCTTATGCCTGCTACTAGTCAACCCAATAGTCAAAACACTTCATTAGCACCACCAAGGCCATAGGAGGTTGTCTCATCCAATAGTATTTCAATTAGAAAGACACACATGGCAAAGATTACACAGACTTACCAGAAAGGGAAAAAATTTGTTTTTGCCCCTAAGAGCACCAAGAAGATGTCTACACCCAGAATGTTGACTAGGGAACAAACTGGGCAAATGCTCGAGGAAAATACGGTGGAACAAGTTTAGGGAGAATTGGAGTAGTCACCTAGGCATGCAGATCACTCCCCATTGTAGCATTTTGAGGAGGATACACCTCATGAGAAAGAGATGTTTGACCATGCAGACAAATCAAATGAAGAAATTATCAAAGAGCAACAAGCAAAAATACAAGAGCTAAAGGATGATCTTGCAAAGGAAAATAACATGGTGGCATTACTAAAACAAGAGAACAGACTTTTGAAACTAAATGCAATGCATCAAAATACCTCACCAGGTCATCCATCATCCAACAAGGGAAAAGACAAAGGTAAAACATTGATGAGTCTAGAAGAGCAAGGGGAAGGAAAGAAGTCAGTAAAGAAAAACCTTGTTCACTCTATAGGTGATGAGTTTGAGAAGAAAAAGGAGCGTTGGCTTGGGAGAGTAAACCAATACTTGGAGAAGCTATTGAAGAGGGTCAACAGAGACACCAAGCTCCAGAGAAACATGGCGAGACACTATTTCACCAAGAACCTGATTTGCAAAATTAGGCTCAAAAACATGAAAAAGAGGCTAAGGAAATCCATAAAGAAGCAAAAGAGGAGATATAGCCTTGACATATTGGATGATGCATCACTGATTTTGTAAACCGATTACACAAGACGTCCTAGAAACAAATTGTAAGGAATTTTGACAATTTTGGCAAATTTTTGAAATTTTTGGTATTTTGACAGTTTTGATGTACAGAAGCGCAGCATGGCCACGATGCAATTTCTCTCAGAGGATCTAAATGATGAAAATGTTACATGCTTTGATAGGTATTGATCTGTAATTCACATATATATACTTTGTTCTTGAGTTGGATGCACAAATAGAGAGAGAGTTTATTGAAAGTACCATTATGATACCATAATTTCTCTAGAACTTGAATTTTGTTGATCCATCTATTAAGAGAGAAGCTCTATAAAGGCATTGGAACTTGATGCTAAATAATGAATTGATCTTGCTTTGCAGTGTGGGTATTTTTCCCAAAAGGGTTTTCCCCAAAACATCATTGTGTAATTTTTGGATGTTTATGTGTTATTTGTTTTCTATGATTGTTTGTTTAGATTTTCTATACATTATTCTCTTCTGAATTATATTAGGAAGCACATTATATACTTTTGATTCCTTTTATTTGGTAGCATACCCTTATCTCCTTAGATCCTAGTTTTTAGGGACAATGTTTTTTTATCTAACCTTGCACAAAAGGAAATCATGTTGCAAGAAAATAGTGAGCACATTAAGGCTATATATCTCCTCTTCGAAGTCACCATGTTCCTATATATCTCCTCTTCGAAGTCACCATGTAGGAATGTTCTCTTCATATCCATATGTTATATCTCTAAATTAAAATCTACTACTATAGATAACAAGAATCTAATAACCATGTAAGAAGGGATAGTTAGAATTGTTATTGATACCCAACATCATACACCTCTATCCGTATAAGTAATACATATGTATATAAAATAAACTATTGACTTGGTACCATAGCATTCACTCCCTTTTCAAGGAAACCATATTGATCTTAATGGCATATTTCTACTATATTTAGTGTCATTATATTGAATTGTATGAGTGGATGGCCCTCTTGGGAAATGTTTTTTGAAACGCTCATTTGTTCTTAATTAAGTTCAATCATTTTAGTCTCTTGTACACCCCCTTAATAAGGATATTAATCATTATGCACAATAGAATTTTTTTTATGGAAATGAAGATATTCTTGAAAGAGAAACTAGATATTCTCCTAATCTCTTTTAAACTCTCTTGAAAAGGATATTTATCATAGATATAAGGATATTAAATATCTCAAACTATATTATTCTTTATATTCCTCACATTTTTTTTCATTAAATGAGATCACTAGCTATATTGAGTTAATTTTCCATATTCATTTGGGATTAATGAACTCCTCAACCCTCTAATTACTCTTAGCAATAGAGGTACCTTAAATAAAAAATGGTGTAACAAAAAACATATGAATATTTAGTTTTCTCCATATTCTTTTACTTAAGGGGAATCTGTAGGTAATGAAGTTTCTAATTAGAACCTTTCATGCTTCATGCCCTTCCATGAAACTGATAACTCACTAGGAACACATGCATGCTCATGTGTCTAGGAAGAAAAACTTCCCATTCCCCAGTAGTCCTTAGGGGCACAATACAAGATCTATATAACTCTATGAAAAACCTCCTCATCATTGGACTTATCCCATAACAAGGTATTGAGTATTTGTTCGAGCTACTAATAGGATATGGTTGAGGGTACCCAATAAGAAGAGTAGTACAAATGGGTGAAACCAAGAATTTGGTTCAAATCTAAATTGTACCTTCGAACATACTAGATCTCATTGGGTGAAGTTTCATGAAATGTAAAAGGTATCCCTAGAGAAACAAAAAATTGCTCGATTTGAATTATGGTCATCATTTCCCTACAAGATAATCAAAAGAATCTCCCTAGCCCAATATAAGGAACTATGTGTATAATCCGTTTTCATATTGGAACTAATAAAATAATTAGAAAATTATGTATGAAATCCATAGTGTTATCCAAAATTTCCTTATCTTTGAACTAAGGTAAGGAAGGAGTCATGAGAAAAATTCCCATTAACAAGATTTCCACCCTCAAGAGATAGTAACGAGATACCCTTTTATAATTCCCTAAATTGTCCTATTTTGAAGAATATATCAAATTATTCTACAACCATAACATACAAGGAAGGCACCCAAATGAAAACATTATGATCAAATTGAAGTGGACAATTTTATTACATCTTTCCTTGTTGAAAAATAATTGATCATGACAACAATAAAAAAGGTATCCACAAAATTTGTGAAGAAAGGTTGAAACCAAAGACATTAAGAATGTTGATATTGAAATGAAATTCCACTATATCATATGAATTAGTGAAAATGATTTTGATGATCATGGAATATATAACCAAGCATCTATCCCATTCCATCCCCTCCCTTACGGTGATGGAATTGTCCAAAATGTAGTGATATATAATGAAGGTCATATGTCTTGATTTTTTTATTTCAAAATCATTGGGTTCAGTTATAGAGATAAAACGTTTGGCCAATATTTTACAAAACAAATTCGATAAAGTGATCAAGGGTTTATTAGTGATTATATTAGGACCACAAATATTTGGTATGAACTTTATTTATAAATGTATCGGTATAATTACGCAATGATCAACTATGTAAGGCTTCCATAAACACTTAAAGTAGGTCTAGACCAAAATATTCCCATTTGGACATGTAAAATTCACATAGATAGCCATATAATCCTAGGGACTTATCACCAACGATCTCTATCAAGGTTGTAAATGATGAAAAATTTACATGATTGGATAGGTATTGAGCTATAATTCACATATATATACTCTATTGGAAATTTTGGATCACTGTGTTGAAGAAAAATCCAAAAAAACATGATAAAAAACAAGTCTCTGCCACTTTTTCAAGACCTTCGTTGCACTTCTGGGAGTAACTTTGGGAAAACATATTTTTCTCTGTCAAAAGGTGTCCATTTGATTTTCTTGAGGTGTCTAATGACAACTAGATACCCTCAGGTTTATATTGAGCCTTTCAGAGCTGGATTTGGAGTAGTGGAAGGCTTTTAAAAGTCCTCTCCAAGGTTGGCGCTGTGTTTTTGATTGATGCTGCGTTTCTGGGAAATATGACAACATAGTGATTTTTTGTTTCAGACATCGATTCTTGTTCCATATTTCAATGCAAGTCCAAAATACATATCTATCTTATTTATAAACTTCTCAACATGGTTGAGTTGTATTATTCGAGAATATGTGTATTAGTTTTTTATTTATTGCACAAGTAGTGTAATGATCTTTCCCTTCAAAATTCAAACCGTACTTCCCACTTAATTTTGTTCTTACATGGAAAATCTCTTCATGATCTCTACATTTTTCTCCCATTTGGTGTTTTGGAATTATTCTCTTCTAGCAATATCTAGAGACATGAAGTTAACTATTTGCCTCGAAACCTTATTTCCTTATGGACTATATTGATATGCACTTGCTTATCAATATTTGTAGGTTCACTATATGTAAAATATGTGTTTAAACTTATGCATATTTCCTCCAATTAACATAAATATATATTAGGGGTCTCAACTTTGCAGTGTTGAGATTTTGGAGTTTAAAACACAATTCAACTGTAATGATTCTGAAGTTAGCTCAAAAACATGAAAAAGAGGCTAAGGAAATCCCTAAAGAAGCCAAAGAGGAGAGATAGCCTTGATATCTTGGATGATGCATCATTGATTGTTTAAACCCATCACATAAGGAGTCCCAGAAACAAATTGCAAGGAATTTTGACAATTTTAGCAAATTTTTGAAATTTTTGGTATTTTGACAGTTTTGATGTACATAAGCACAACATGGCCACGCTGCGATTTCTATCAAAGGATATAAATGATGAAAAAGTTACATGCTTGGATAGGTATTGAGATTTAATTCACATATATATACTCTGTTGGCAATTTCAGATCACAGTGTTAAAGAAAAATCCAAAAAATAGGTCTCTGCCAATTTTTCAAGACCTTTGTCGTGCTTCTCAGAGTAACTTTGGGAGAACATATTTTTATTTGTCAAAAGGTGTCCATTTCTTTTTATTGAGGTGTATAATGACAACTATATACCCTCAAGTTTCCATTGATCCTTTAAGGGCTTGATTTGGAGTAGTGGAAGGTTTTCAAAAGTCCTCTCCAAGGTTGGTGCTGCGTTTTTTATTGATGTTGTGTTTCTGGGAAATATGACAACATAGTGTTTTTTTGTTTCAGACATCGATTCTTGTTCCATATTTCAATGCAAGTCCAAAATACATGTATATCTTATTTATAAACTTCTCAACATGGTTGAGTTGTATGATTTGAGAATATGTGTATTAGTTTTTGATTTATTGCACAAGTAGTGTAATGATCTTGCCTTGCAAAATTCAAAATGTACTTACCGCTTAATTTTGTTCTTACATAGAAAATATCTTCACGATCTCTACATTTTTTTCCCATTTGGTGTTTTGGCATTCTGCTCTTCTAGCAATATCTAAAGACAAGAAGGTAATTGTTTTCCTCGAAACCTTATTTCCTTATGGACCATATTGATATGCACTTGCTTCAAAATATTTGGAGGTTCACTATATGTCAAATATGTATTTAAACTTATGCATATTTCCTCCAATGAACATAAATCTATATTAGGGGTCTCAACTTTGTAGTGTTAAGATTTGGAGTTTAAAACACAATTCAACTGTAGTGATTCTGAAGTTAGCTCGAAAACATGAAAAAGAGGCTAAGGAGAGCCCTAAAGAAGATAAATAGGAGAGATATCCTTGATCTATTGGATGATGCATCATTGATTGTGTAAAAAAATCACACAAGGAGTCCCAGAAACAAATTGCAAGGAATTTTGACAATTTTTTGAAATTTTTGGTATTTTGACAGTTTTGATGTAGAGAAGCGCAGCGTGGCCACGCTGCGCTTCCTCGCAAAGGATATAAATGATGAAAAATTTACATGATTGGATAGGTATTGATGTTTACTTCACATATATATGCTCTTGTGGCAATTTCAGATCACAGTGTTGAAGAAAAATCCAAAAAAATTATAAAAAACAGGTCTCTACCACTTTTGCAAGACCTTCGTTGCGCTTCTGGGAGTAACTTTGGGAAAACATATTTTTATCCATCAAAAGGTGTCCATTTTATTTTCTTGAGGTGTATAATGAAAACTAGATACCCTCAGGTTTCCATTGAGCCTTTCAGAGCTGGATTTGGAGTAATGGAAGGCTTTCAAAAGTCCTCTCCAAGGTTGGCGCTGCATTTTTTTATTGATATTGTGTTTCTAGGAAATATGACAACATAGTGCTTTTTAGTTTCATACATCGATTCTTGTTCCATATTTAAATGAAAATCCAAAATACATATCTATCTTATTTATAAACTTCTCAACATGGTTGAGTTGTATTATTCAAGAATATGTGTATTAGTTTTTGATTTATTGCTCAAGTAGTGTAATGATCTTGCCTTGCAAAATTCAAACTGTACTTCCCTCTTAATTTTTTTCTTACATGGAAAATCTCTTCATGATCTCTAAATTTTTCTCCCATTTGGTGTTTTGGAATTCTTCTCTTCTAGCAATATCTAGAGACAGGAAGGTAACTGTTTTCCTCGAAACCATATTTCCTTATGGACCATATTGATATGCACTTGCTTTTCAATATTTGTAGGCTCAATATATGTAAAATATGTGTTTAAACTTATGCATATTTCCTCCAATGAACATAAATCTATATTAGGGGTCTCAACTTTGCAGTGTTGAGATTTTGGAGTTTAAAATAGAATTCAATTGTAGTGATTCTGAAGTTAGGAAAAAATGTGAACATTGAGAAACAACATAAGTAGAACTTGGAACCTTGTAGAATTAAATTTATGTTATAGGAATGAAGATTTCCTTAAATGAAAAGGAAAAGCAATTTAAAATTTAAAAAATGTAAAAACTTTGAAAAAACAACAAGTGGAGAACTTGGCTTGTTTGTTAAGGTGAGGGCTAAAGTCTATTAGTTTAGCATTTTTTTTCAATATATATTTACTTCTCTTTTCACCTTCTGGTTATGTTTAGGTGGGTTCTCTAGGGATATCCCAAAGAAATTTAATGAACCCATGTTTGTTTTAGGTCTGTATGTAGAATCCAAGTTTGTCCCAAGAACCTGTTACCAAACTGAGAGAAAAACTTGAAAAATTTGTTGGTTGTGGAGCCTGATTATCTTCCTGATTCAGAGGTCCTTGCTTTTGGCCGTGTTTATACCCCATGAAGTATTTACACCCTAGAAGTATGTACACTCTTCCACGTGGGGAAGTGCAGAGGGGGGGTACCCCCTCTGCAGGGTCCGGGGGGGCTATCCCCTCAACTGGGGGGTCTGAGGGCAAGTGGGCCCCCAACGGGGGTTCGGGGGTGAAGCCCCCAAAGAAAAAAATGCCTTGTAAAAGTATATTGTAATTTCATTGTAAATCTGGACCATATATTATAAGGTCATAGATCTAACGGTAGAGATTATGTTCAGGTTTTTTTCCCTAGAAGGAAACCCTCTTTTATGAGGGAAATGTATTGTGGCTATGGATGATGGTGAATATTGTATTCTGAGAGAGGAGACTGTGAGAGAAATAAGAGGAAGTTACAACGGGTTTTGCTGTAGGTTGTATCCCTTCATTTGTTGGATAATAATAAAGGAAGGACCTGGCAATTTCTCTGGTGGACGTAGCCCACACTGGGTGAACCATGTAAATCTATGTCTCTCTTGTATTGTGTGTCTTCTGTGTTTTGTTTTTTCATTTGTTTTATTTTATTGCTCCGCGGTCCTGTTTTTCTAACAACTGGTATCAGAGCGTAAGGTAACTTGCAGGAAAAGAGGGTTCCTGGTTCAAGTGGGAGAAATGTCGGAAGATGGAAAATTTAGGGTCGAGAAATTTAACGGCCAGAACTACCAGTTATGGAAGATGCAGATGGAAGACTATTTATATCAGAAGGATCTATTCCTACCATTGAGTGGAGTAGAAAAGAAGCCGACGGCCATGATGGATGAAGAATGGGAGATTCTTGACAGAAAGGCTCTAGGAACGATACGGCTGAGCCTGGCAGCGTCGATGGATTTCAATATTTTGAAAGAAAAGACAATAGAGGGTTTGATGGATGTGTTGGCCAAATTGTATGAAAAACCCTCGACGTCAAATAAGGTATTTCTAATGAAGAGATTATTTAATATGAAGATGTCAGAAGGTGGGTCTGTTGTAGATCATTTAAATGAATTTAATACGGTTACTAATCAACTAAGTTATGTAAAAGTGGACTTTGATGATGAGGTTAGG
>ML776916.1:539146-564462 GCA_009831015.1 Picea engelmannii | reverse complement strand
GCAGGTGATAAAGACAGCAGGAGGAGCACCACAGGGTATGTTTTTACTATAGGTGGAACAACAGTAAGTTGGATTTCGAAACTACAAAAGGTTGTTTCACTTTCAACAACAGAGGCAGAGTATGTTGCTACTACAGAGGCTAGTAAAGAAATGATTTGGTTACAAAGGTTTATGGAGGAATTGGGAAAGAAGCAGGAGAACAACCGGTTGTACTATGACAGTCAGAGTGCCATTCACCTTGCCAATAACTAAGCCTTTCATTCGAAGACTAAGAATATATAGTTGAGGTACCACTTCATATGATCCGCCTTGGAAGATGGACAATTGAAGCTGGAAAAGATACACACTAGCCAGAATCCTGCAGACATGTTAACAAAGGGAGAAACCAGGGAGAAACTAAGTTCCTTCTCAGTTTCAGTTGGTCTTCAATAATGAAGATGAAAATGATAAATTTTCCAGGTCCAAGAAGGTTCAGAGTCCAACATATACAACAGCGGTGGATTTGTTGAGATCAGTCTCCAAGTGGGAGATTGTTGGTTGTGGAGCATGATTATCTTCATGATTCAGAGGTCCTTGCTTTCAGCCATGTTTATACCCCATGAAGTATTTACACCCCAGAAGTATGTACACTCTTCCATGCAGGGGAGTGCAGAGGGGGGGTACCCCCTCTGTGGGGTCCGGGGGGGCTATCCCCCCGGCTGGGGGTTTGGGGGAAAGCGGGGGTTCGGGGGCGAAGGCCCCGAAGAAAAAATTTCCTTGTAAAAGTATATTGTAATTTCATTGTAAATCTGGACCGTTCATTATAAGGTCGCAGATCTAATGGTAGAGATTATGTTAGGGTTTTTTTCCCTAGAAGGCAACCCTCTTTTATGAGGGAAATGTATTGCGGCTATGGATGATGGTGAATATTGTATTCTGAGAGAGGAGACTGTGAGAGAAAGAAGAGGAAGTTACAATAGGTTTTGCTCCAAAGTGATAAATTGAGGATAATGTACTTAAGTTCCTCCGGTAGTCTCTTAATTTGGGTAGACTGTCAAATACATTATGTGAAGTACAATACTGTATTTAGTTTCTCTACTTGCAAAAAAAGGAATGACTCCCCTTAAAAATGTAACATGCATTGATAATCGAGGATTATAATGGGTTGTATTGAATGACCTTGTAAAGAGAATAGTATCTCAATCTTGGTAGTGAGAAGCATGATCAATTTGTTATGTATTACCTTCAAATTCATTACATTTTAGGTTGGAAGCTTTTAAATTCATTCAAGAAAAAGAAAATCCACGTGGACTGTCAGGATTTTCAGAATTCTGTCTTATTTGATTTCTTTAAGATCTTTAAGTTTTGGCATGCTTGCAGGGAGGAAGTGCAAAATGAATTTACAAATCTCTACACTCACAGGTATTAAAATCAATTTGCATGGAACTTGGTAATTATAAACTACAGAGGAAGTTGGTATGCAGATATGGTAATTACAGTGTGCATCTTTCACTGCCCATAACACGATCTTTCTTCCTGTGTCAGATTTTCACATTGCTAAAGGACACATTGTTGTTTCCCGCTCATGGATACAAGGGCCAAACAACTAAATGATGAATTTCTATGAAGGAAAATGTACCAAAAAAAATCATCCTTTTGAGGTCCCATATTTGACCTCCAACATTTTGCTTTGGTTGTTGGCATGTATTTTCCCTTCTTCTATTTGTTGGATTTTTTTGTAGGAATTTTCTATGTTTCTATCATGGTCATTTTTGGCTTCCTTCAAATTTTGATGGATATGGATATACTGAATAGATATACAAATAAACCAAGTAGCTACCATCATTGGTACTTGATTAACAAGTCACATTGCCCAATCACATTGATATGTGTGGAAGCATATTAAAATGTAATGTGACTTAAATTATTAATTGTGAAAACAAAACAAAAAAGAAACAAAAAATGAGACAACAAAACCAAAAGAATTGGACCCAATATAATTCTAGATGTGACCGAATTATACAATTCTATTTTTGTTACAATGGAGTTACAAAAGATAGACATTGTTCATTTTCCAATAACAAAATTAGAATTGCTTCTCTATGAAGGGAAGACAATTCAATTTTATTTCAGTAATACAAGTATCTTTGTTTACAAAATGACATGCAGATCACAACCTGATAAACACTACAATATGGCCATGCAATATCATAATTGAATATAGCCATAAAGTGCAACATTAGAATTACATAAACCCAAACAACTGAATGCAGGTCCAACTCTCTGCATATTTGATGCATTTACAACCAATTAAGATATGGGAAAATATGGATTTTTTGACATAATGAATCCTGAAGCATCTGGAAGATGGATTTGTGGACTTCTGGGGTTCAAATGTCCATGTTTTACCTACTGACATGTACAAGAGTTGGGTTAGTTTTGATACCAAAAAGAATATTTTTCTAGCTTGCCTTAAGTAATTATTTGACACACAAAATATAATCTTCATAAAGTTGATAAACTTAACAACTTACAAAATTATTTGGAAGAAAATACACTTATAGGAAACTTGAATGTCTTGTGGAAGGTCCCATTGATAAATGGTCACATCTACAAAAACCAAATATGATAATGAGACTTTAAAAACAATAAATTATTAAATTAAGAGGGTAGAAAAGTTAACATACAGATTGCATACCTATCACTTGTCCCAACTCCACCTTCAGAAACATTAGATATCTTATGTTTTCTATTTTTCTTTGTTGTTCTTAACACTATAATAAGCTCAGTTGTTTCTGGAAGGTGGTTTTTCTTTTTAAATCCATCTATTTTACGCCTATAAAATGCTTGACCCATTTGCACAAGAACCTCTGAATGATTGGAACCCCCTCCTTTCTGTGTGCATCTATGGTAAATGGTACGAGCTAGCTTATGTGATTTCTCCATAACCTGTGTACCCCAAATGGCCAAGTTTCCATATTTTGTTGCAAACCATGGTCCATGTGAGAATAATTGATGCTACAAACATTTGCATCAATCTATCTTAGAATACCAAACAAATGTACGAAATGAAGTTAATTTACAATAAATTATGTAAATTAAAGAAACATACAAAGGAAAGTACTAGTGGGATGAAAATTAATATGCATACCATATAATGTGTCATATGTTTGTCTCCCTAGGTTTCTATCATTGCTCTTATGAAGTCCGTAATATCTTCTTGAAAGGTTATTGCATCACCTTCCATGAATTTTTCCTTATACATCAGTAAAAAAAAAGATTAAAGTGACCTCCAAGCACATTTCTTATTTCTAGTTGATTCACTCTCTTCACTAGTGTGATCGTCTTCTGCATCAATTAATTCTTCATACAATCCCCAACATCCATGTCCACATTTGTTTTCAAGAAAACAACGTGCCTTGACACCTGACATTGATGGATTTGATGGAAGATTTCCTCATGTACTCGACCTCTTAATATATTTTTTCAATTTTAACATGTCCACCATGAAAACCTGATTTTGAAAGAACAGATTCAATTGGATCAATTGACTTTTTACTTTCAGCCTATGGGGTTTTCTTCCATGCAAACAAAATAAATAAATACACCATCTTATCAACAATTCTCACAAATGCATGAAAAGTGCACATGTGCACCCTAATCAATGGTATAGGAAGCACCACATCTATATTTGGATCAAGTTGATCACGGTTGTGAGTAAGGTTTTGATGACAGGTCAAAATACCACCATTCCAACTTCAATCTTTTTGTTTTTTCTCCATTCAATATAAGCAACTATGCATTGCATTTGCACCATGAGAAATGTTGTACATACACTTGAGAGTTTTTAAATCAGTTGCAAGGTGCCATTCCACAAAATATGAACCATATTCTTCCACATATAATTTCCCCCCTTCATCATGTGAAGACATAATTGATGATAAAGATGTTTTGCTGAAAACAAATTTCAAGGACTCATGGGACTCCTTGTTGACACAAAAAAATTCCCAACCAAAAAAGGTGATATTCAGATTGAACTTGAAAATATTTATCACTTGTCTTATCTAGGTTTGGATCTAATGCATGATTCATTAATGTGATTGAAACTCTTTCATATTTTTCATTGTTGATTAACTCCATCTCATCCAATTTTAGGACAACAATCAATTTCCCACATGCCTCCTCAATAGAGATGTCATAGTACCTCACCATAAGCTGTAATACCCACTCTAGGTCATACCACAAGCTATTTTTTCTCATTAATGGAATAATTTCACTTGATACTTTATTTTTATTCTTACTTGCAACTTCATGCACTACTTCTACTTGATATGCATCTCCCAAAGAATCAACAATTTTTTTGTTTCGTAGTCCACACTCTTTTTGCACATGAAAAGGGCGAGGAACCAAAATCTTCTTAATTCCGACATTCAACATTCCCTCTCTCAGAACTTTAAAAAGACTTGCATATGCTTCCCTGCTGGTCCCTCTATCATCACAAACTCCTTGAACATCCTTTACATCAATTGTTAATTTTGCAATGAATTGGTTAACTACTTCTTTCCTCAAAGCATCAAATTATGGTTGTTTGAGCATTGATTTAATGTCACTTTTCTTCAACGCAGTTTTTTACAAATCCATAATATCAGTACAACTTGGATCTAATATGGACTTCACCCCAAACACCCCTTTTTTATAGGCACCTCCCCTCTTTACCATACATGATAATGGTTTCAACTCTTTTGATCTATTTTTCAACCCCACTGGAGTTTCCTTTATTAAAGAGAGTTTCTTTTGGAGACGATAGATATCATTTTTCAACATTTCAATTTCTTTTGTTGAGCTATATTTCACTTGAAGCAGTTCATCCACATGTATTTGATTCAACATTTCTATTATTTGGTTCAATCTTATGATTTCATGATACTGAACCATATTTGAGTGATGGAGATGATTTAATTTGACACTAAGATCTTGGATTTTTTGTTAAAGGGAAATTTGGTTACCATCCAAATTTTTACAGTATCCTACAAGACCATTGTTTATATGGCATACAAACTGACATAGTCCTATTATTGTTTTGAAATCAGGATGAGATTTGGACACAGGGTCAACTGTATAAAGTTCTCCTTTCACCCAAAGATCTAAATTTTTAGCTCCAGATTCCCTTAATGCACTGTAGTCAATGTTAGGAACCAATTTCTGATTTTGTTTATGGATCGATGCCATATCCTGACTTAAATTTATGTGGGTAACATGGTGATAGTTTCTTACACCATTTTCATCTATTGAAGAGTCCTACAAACAAACAATATTATGAAAATAAAAACATACTAGAAAATCCCACAATGAGAAAATCAACTTGTAAAAGAAATAATTTTGGAGATCTTCTAAGGAAAAGACAACTTTTCAAATATTGAGGCGTACCTCAAATCTATCAGGCATCTTGTAGAATATTGTAAATTTAGCTAAGCTTGTATGTTTGCATCTGAAGACAATATAGATTAAAAACCGGTGATTAGAATATAAGAAACCAATCTTATAACAATTGACAATCTAAGTGAATATATGACATGTATCCCACTTGGGTTTATTATCCCTCTAATATGAGCATTTTCTAATTAGTTAGATATATTTATTCACAACAATCAATAGACTTCTAAGTTTTTGTCATTAGAACAAAAATATAATCACCAACAAAAGTAATAGATGGATTTGTCAATGAAGCATAGAGTATGAAAGGTTCCCTTTCACATTTGTCTTCTACATTGTGAACCCAATCCCTTCATCTCCTTACACCTACTTGAGAAATATCTAAAGTATCTCACTGCAGTTTTTGTGAAATCCAACTTTAAAACTGCCATTTTTTGCAAATTTAGGGGATATCCAAAAAAGGAATATAGTTGTTTATTGTAGAAAACCAACTCGGTGTGTTGAATTTAAAATTTAATATTATCAGAATCTAGTAGGGCACCAACTTTTAACACATATGGTAGGGGTTCAACACATCCTTTAATTCTATTAACTGGAATAGGATGTTGACTTGTTTAGTCTCTTATGTTGATATGTTCAGACTAGATTACAACCTTTAGCTATGAGAACAATGACAACTTTCACAGTGCTTCATAGGTCATTAGACACACTTGTTATTGAACCAGCTAACAAGAAGGGATCTCTCAAAAATAATGGACTAGTTGGTGCTCAGAAGCTATCTAATGTTAAATCTAGCCGAAATAAGAAAATCAAAGAAGCTCCATTGGCATCACTTGAATGTGGTGCTGAAAATCTTTCCATTTCCAAAAGACTCCAAAAACCAGTTGAAGCACTACCTATTGAAGACATGCTTTCAAGTTATAAATTCTTTGGGAAACAACTATTTTCCTCATAAGATACTTGTACCTCACTTGAAATGGTAAGACTACATGCAAACATATTTATCTATTTATTTAACACAACTTTTATTTCTGTTGATTGAAATGTGATGCTAACTGTTTTATTCTCTTGTGTTGATATGTTCAGACTGGACTGCATCCTTCAATTATGAGGATGATGCCACCTTTGATGGTTTCTTAGGGTTTATTGGTCACACATGTCATCAATCCAGCCATCAAGAAGAGGCAAAATAATGGGCTAGTCAGTGCCTAGAATCCATCTAAAGTTAAAGACAATGAAAGGAAGAAAACCAAAGACAACCCACAAAATCCCATCTCACTTATAGAGTAAATGGGTGTGGGAAGTTTTTGGGACAGTTAATAATACAAGAGATACCATTTTTACCCACCCAGATTCCATCAGTTTGTTTTTTTCGAGCATCTTCAAGGCACTCCAAGGGAATTCTTTGGGAGATTAGAGTTCTGCATAATTGTATCTAACTGTGTTGAACATTGATAATCTTTTTTTGCAGTTCTCTATTTGTAAAAAATTCATCAATAATGTTGTTATTATTTGGACTGAAAGGATTGTACAATGGGAATTATTTTGAAACATAGATCTCTTCGAAGCTAAAATTGTGTTCTTCTACCCCTCAAACTAGATTGCATATTTAGACATAATTTCATCAATCTATTTCTCAGCCCAAACAGGTCATCCCAAATAGTAGTTTGTTGTTTTTTGTATAATTCAAATTATTTGCAGAGGACATAAATACTCATCGATGAATGGAAGAATCCACCCTTAGTAAGTAAGGTGCAGAAATTAGAAGGCAGAAAAATTGACAAGTATTTTTCCTATGGCTGCAATTGTACATGAAAGAGGGTTGGAGTGAAACCAGTAACGTGAAAAGTTAGTAAGCCTTTGGGGAGACAATTAGTCAGCCTTCAGGGACACAATTACATGGTTATTGTCTTCTTTGAGCTTCCTATGAACTTTTATTATTGTCTAGATTTTAGACATTCATGTATTCCTATGCAAAAATAAATGTTGTAACAATGGATGAGTTATTTCTCAATATCAGGTTGATGTGGAGGTATGCACACATTTCTATTCTTGATTACCATAAATAACTAGAACAAACATGAAAACATGAGAATGTATCCTCACACAAAGAAAACTATGTTCAAGTCTTATCGTGCAATTTTTGAGTAAAACAATTACCAGTGTGAGATAGTGTATTAATCTAGGTTGCCATAATTATAGAGAAATAATATGAAATCTAGGTCTTATATATATCCATGAGACCTCTATGTGAATTCAACATAAGTTCTTTAATGTTGAAAGTAAACACTTACAATTGACTATCAATGCATTCCTCATCTCCATTCCCCCCAACATGAAGATAGTAATCTAAATCAAGCTCCCACAAAGCAGGCTTCCCTTCTTGTGGCTGAAAATATCCAAGGAATCTATTTTCAAATACCCACATCCAAAAGAGTTTTAGAATATTAGCTATAGCTTCGAAGAATTCCATGCTCACTTCATTGTTTCATAAAATAAATATGGGGAAAATTAGGAAGTTAAATATTGGATGTCCATGTGCCACCAGTGTTTCTACTTGTTGATACTGAGAAAGGGGGGAAGTGGGGTGAATCAATATAAAGTATAATTGATCACTTTTTCATCTTTACTTTTCAATCAAATAACATGTCCAATATACAATAATTTACGGAATCCTTCTTACAAATTTTCCCCATTAGTATAAGCATTGTTGTAATATCATTTGATTGATTTCAAAAACTTATGATCTTGTGTTGTAGCTTTCGACTTTTGTGACCTCTCTATGAAGACCTAAAAATTATGTGGAGGCACATTGTACACCTATAATAGTAGATTAGAGAATATTTATATGTAAAGTAATAATCCTAAAGTAGAACCACCATATTGAATTGTAAGAGTATCGCCCATACTCTGGTACATTTCCATTAGTGTAGCGGAAATGCCACTATCAAGATCCACTTTGGGTCCATTTGACAAGCCCATAGCATACAAATGATGACCTAAAGCTTCCAGACCATATGCAAATTATGCAATAAGTGTACGATCTAGATAGTCAATCCAATTTGTACGAAGCACTCCACTCTGACATATGGGTTCTCTTGCATTGTCTGCATTCTTTTTGGAGTGTCATTTAGCATCACAATCTCCATCTCGTGTAAACAAAAAGCTTCCAAAATCATTTCTATTTCCAATCTTTCTAGGATCTATCCCTGATGAATTGCATCTAAAATAACCTACAATAGTATCTCTACAGTTTACCCATTTTTTTGGATAGAAATTTTGAGATATATACATTTGGATTTGCACAAAGAAAAAGTACCTCATATTCATTACCCTCTCCTGAGAGAATCATAACTCGTGCCTTTACGCTCCTCGTCAAATTTTGTCAGTGTCAAAGTCCAATTGAAAGGCACACTTTCAATAGACAATAATCCATGCCTCATTATTGGCTTTATTTAATACTCAGAGGATTTGGGAAATTTTGTTGGAAAACCAATGGAAATTTGAAGAAATCTTCATTGTTCTAGTTCAGTATGCCAGAGTATACATTTGAGGCTAGAGATGCCATGTCTTTATACAGGGAAGGTGTTGGAGGTAGATGATTAGGTTAACTTTCATGTTATATATGATGATGGAGAGCCTTAATCTTGATGAAGTTAAGAATGGGAAGGGTTCCCTCAGAGGAAAGAAGAGCAAGGATGGTAAAGACCCTATTCTTAAAGCCATAAAAGAACTACTCACACCCTCCATTTTTTTTGTTTTCTTGTAGATAATGCAACTCTTTTGCAAAAAGATCACCATATAATTGTGATCCTAGATCATGTATTGTGATATTAACCTCTTTACCACAGTTTGTCTATATACTAGCAATTTTGCCAATTGCTTCTCTATTCTCATTATTAGAAGAATCATTGTAGAAATTTTGTACAAACATTATATCATTGTACACTTTTCAGAGTGATTCATGGTTAATTAATAGGTTATTAAATCTGATTGATGTGTCATATGTCCAACGACTTTTCTATAGTAGCAAGGTATTTTTTTCTTCTGAATTTAAACAAGTTTGATTGATCCTTTGTGTATTTATTTGGTAATTTTTCTCTCTTATTAGTTTGATACATGTATCTTGCAAGTAATGCATTTGTCTAGATTCACTATGAGCTAAGATATGTTGCTAGTTTATTTCCACATTCATCAACCCTATTTAAGTGAAATGATTCATTCTAAATATTGGATCAAGTGTTGTTATATAAGTAAAGCATCAATTAGTTTGTAAAACAATTTTAGTGTTCAATAAATGCATGTTTGTGCACCTTCAAAGTTAATGAGCTATGATTATTATGCCATCATTCCCATCTATAATATAGATTTTACTTGAGGATATGTTTATCCAAGGTAATTCAGATAGAATTCAGTGGACCTGCATCTAGGGCTAGCAATCAACATCAACATTGTTAAATTTTAGTGGACTTGTACCTGTTGTTAGATTTCATGCATCAACATTGTAGTTGGTTATGTTATTCTTGGATTTGCCTTTCGAAGACACCCAATATGAAAGGTCTTCATAGAACTAATTCACTCAAGACAGGGATGCAAAGCAGCCTTTTGGGATTTTCCCTTGCCCTTGAGAGTTGAGACACTTAAAAGAGAGATAGAAATTTTCTTTTGGGAAAATATTTTAAAGGTATGTGTTTCCTTAATTTGTTAACATTGTCAAAGTTCCATTTTCTACTACTCTTTCAATGAAAAAAAGGGTGGACTACATGTCTAATACATAACTTCATTCATGATAGTTAAGTGGCCATTCTCCTAAAAATGGAATGAGCCTCCTTATATCTACAGTAACACCTCTATTGGCATGTTCTCTTATCTTCTTACTTTTCTCTAAATATTTGTGACCCTTAACATTGATTGGCTGCAAGATTTTTCTGTATCCAACTCCCTTCTTTTCATCTATATCTAAATCCATTACAATATATGTTTCCTTGTAGTTGGGCTACTATGAATCAACATAGTTTTAGTTTTCTTCTATTTTCATCGTAGAAGCCCTCATGATTACAGGTTCTTCATCAGATTACATTCTTGCAATGAAGGGTGAACTTAGTCATGCATTTCAAATGACGATACTTTTGGCATCAATGGACACCTTAGTTCTGTCTATAAACCAAACAACTTTAAGGATATTAGTGGGAATGGTTGGCAATACTTACAAACAAGCACCTTTTGTTTGATCTTGGTTCAACAATTGATCCCATACTACATCTACATTGGGATTTATTTTATAGTAGTTTTCATGGTACTTCAACATTTTCTAACTCGTATCACTCTACCAGGGAGAAGTTATCTTGCTTTCCAATTCAGTTCCCCTAATATTTCCACATAAAGCATTTAAATGATCATTCCCTGTGAATGAATCCTTCACGTCTCCTACCTATACCATTGTTTCCAAAAACCCAGAATTGTATAAAGGACAACTAATGTTCTCTTGTTTGATGTCGACGATGCTAAAACTGCCAAAAATATTTACTCATGGAAGAGGAATGTCAAATCAACATTTTTTCTGACTCAAAAAATTTATTGGCTTTCCTTCATTCTCCTCACGGTGTCTATAAAATAGAGATGAAATAAAAATTACACCAAACAAGAAAATAGATATGACACTTGTCTCAAAGATTCTCTCTTCAAAAAAATGTCCATTAAAATATGAATGAAATGTATCTAGCAACAAACATCAATTAGAGTTGTAAAGACTATATAGGGGTTACCCAATATTACCATGGAAGATTTACCTTGGATTTTCTTCACAAGGGATCTTTGAACCAGTAACTACCTTTGGTGTTCTATTTGTAATTTTGTATAGGCCTATAAAATATTTACTCACTAGGTCAGGGCTCTTCCATTCTTTTGATCTTAAAAGGATTACCATTTGTGTTTGTAAAACACTAATAGACACATTTGCCTCCACTTGATAGGTCATTGATCATTGGGATATTCTCTTCCTATTCAAATTCTATTGCTTCCAACCATCAACTAGAAATGGATCCCATTTTCCTCCCCTCACAAGAAGTCATTTTTCCTCTTGACAATACCAATGGTAGTCCACCATGCATGCAAACTTCAAAGGAAGCCTTTAAAATTTAAATTGGCCATTATAAGAACCAAATATCAATCAGGTTACAACACAGTTGATTAAATTTCATGGAAGCTATAAAAAAAAGAATAGAAATGATCGTTTAAATGTGGTTTAGCATTTTTCCATGCTAATCTAACTTTGTCATAGACCTATAGGAAATATTGTGTAGAGTATCTTTTAGAGTAGTTGGATTCTCCAAAATAGCAGTAAAGGGCTCTAATAATTCCAGAAGTTCATAAATTGTAGGTGGATAAATGAAGGAATTAATATCATCCACAAAATTCTATTCTTACTCCATTTGATCAAGATGACTTCTTAGGGAATCAACTAGGTGTTTTCATTCTAGGAAGATAACATACTCAATTTGCAAATCTAATCAATGATATCAATAAACCTTCTTATATATACATCAGATGCTTTCAACTACTCTTGTAAAAACAATAATGTTTTCTTCTTAAGGATACTTTTGGCATCAATGGACACCTTAGTTCTATCTATAATATCAACAACTTTAAGGACATTAGTTGGAATGGTTGGATACTTCCAAACAAGCACCTGCTATTTGAGCTTGGTTCAACACTTCATCTCATACTTCATCTACATTAGCCTTTATTTTATAGTAGTTTTCATGGTACTTTAACATTTTCTAACTCATAACACTGTGCTAGGGAGAAGTCAACTTGATTTCCAACTCAGTTCCCCTAATATTTCCACATAAATCATTTAAATGATCATGGCCTGTGAATGCAACCTTCACATCTCCTGCCTGTACCATTGTTTCCAAAAACACAGAATTGTATAAAGGACAAATGATGTTATTTCTTTTTAATCTGATAATGTTGTAACTACCAAAAATATTTACTCATGGAAGAGGAATGTCAAATCAACATTTTTTCTGACAGAACTGAGGTGTACATTCTGATTCATCAAATTTATTTTTCTGATTCAGAACTGAGGTGTCTAGTAATGTGTTCTTCTTAAGGATACTTTTGGCTAATATAACTCTGTACATGCAAACAAACATAGTCTTACACACAATACATCATACCACCATGGCTTCTTGTCTTTCTTACTGGTTATACAAAAAATCCTCAAATCCCAAGTAGTTTCCCCCACCATCACATAAAAATGAATCATAATTTGCAAGTTGGATATAATTTTCCAAAGCAACAAAATAAATAGTGAAAGAACAATAACAAACATACCTATCAGCAGAAACATGCCATGTGTTTGAGAAAGGTATCAATCGGACCAAAGAATGTTGTGTTGATATTATGGTAGCTACGAGAGGTATTTACCTCCATGTGTAAACCTAATGAGAATAGAATATTCCGGGAAGCAAGAAGAAACTCTAATGAGTTGGATAATAACCCTAGAAGACAAGTCAACTCAAGAGAATAATTTGTATTAGGTTATTATCCTCCAAGAGAAGAAGTCGGCCAGAAGAAATATTATATACTAAGTAAATAGGCACCCAGAATGAGAAGTCAGCCTAGGTAGTTATCCGTAATTAGTATAAATACAGGAGTCCAGTATTCATTCTGACAGGCATTTGCAGAACTGTAGAGCACACTTGTGCGCAATGTAGTTAGTCAGTTTGTGTGCAAGTTTGGAGGATAACATGTTGTTGCAGCTGCTGCAACTAGAAGATTACGTTTTGGATTGGACTATATCTTGGTTATGGTTTGGACTATTTGATAAGCTCTTGTTTGGTGTGCTATCCTTGGAGAAAGGTGCACTATATTTTGTTTGGCTATCTATCCTAGGGTTTTCTTCTAGAGTGATTCTCTATCAAGGTTAATGTGCTCAGAGGGTGGCTTCGTCCTATGGTTGGGTGACGATAGTGATATTGTCTATGGTAAAATGAGCACATCCATCATATTCCAACAATTTATGGGCCCAAACCTCCTTCATTCAGTCTAACCATTGGAAGGGACAATATCCATAAGGATATTAAGCTCGTTGAAGAATTTCCGCTAGGGTTTCTAGCAGGAGTAATCACCAAAGCACTACTGCTAGGGCTACTAGTAGGTGTAGTTGCAAAAACCCTAACCCTCTCATTGAGGCACCTTAAGTGAAGGGATTGACCTAATTTCTAGATAGACTAGTGCACCCTATCCTAGTGTATCTCCTGGTACTCTCAACAAGCCAAGACATCAAGTTTGAGTTTTTGGTCAAATCTAGGGTTGACCAAGTCAAAGTAGCCATGACTTACTCTATGAAGTCAGAAAAAAATTTATATGAATCTTCTAACTTCAGATCATGGAAAACAAGGATTGACCTCATCCTTGCCAAGAATAAAGTGTTGGATATCGTGAAAGGAAAGATCATGGAACCAGAGTTTGAAGAAGGAAAAGAGAATGAACCATAGAACATTGCAGTTATGGAGAAGTTCAAAGACGGTGATATCAATGTCATGAGTATCACATTGGACTCTATAAAATACCACTTGATACCCTACATGTCCCATATTGACTCATTGAAGAAGATGTACTATGCCCTAACAAACCTCTTCTCAGTCAAAAACATTAGACAAGTAATGAGTCTGAAGAATGAGATCCATGACATGAAGATGAATGATGATGACAACATAACATCATACTTTTTGAAAATATCTTAGTTAAGAGATCAACTACAAGATATTGAGGAGATCATTTCGGAGAAGGAATTGGTAAACATAGTACTCAATGGTCTTCCCAAGACATGGGATGCATTTTCCGCAAGCATGAAAACAAGGAAGGAGTATCCTACATTTGAAGAACTTTGGACTTGTTGTTCTCAAGAAGAATCAAGGATTAGTGAAAAAGAGAAACCCCAAAATAGGTACGATAATCAAGCCTTCACAACAAGGTTCAAGGACTTCAGGAACAAAAACAAGTTTGGCTCCAGGAAGAAAACAAATCAAGAGAACGATATGTCAAGGATACAATGCTTCAATTGTCAAAAGTATGGTCACTACAAGAATCATTGTCTCGAGTTAAAGAAAAGGAAGGAAACAAATGAAGCATCAGTTGCCGAAGAAATGGAACCCTCAAAGAAAGTCAAGCAGGACAAAACATACTTCTTCTTCTAAGACTAGGTAACAATACTCTTTATAGTTTTTGTACATACCATGTTTTCGGTACATATATTGCATATCTATTTTTTAGAAGATAATATGTTAAAAAAGAAACTATGCTTATGGAAGAACAACAAGATAAGGATTACTATCACTATGACTATAAGACAAGCTGCAAGATAAGCCGAAATCAGAAAGAAACCTAGAATAAGTAAAGACAGAAAGAAGTCAGCAATCAAGAGGAAATTGGAAAAATATTTGTAACACTTTGCAAAAGGAAATAAGGATGCAGACAAAAGCATGGGCTCTCCTAGATGGAGGGAGCTGATTATATATTACCAAAAGAAGAGCATGCATTCATACATGAAGCAAGGATTAGGAGGGAGATAATCCTATGATCCATTAAAGGTGATAAAGTATATATCCATGGTAGTAGCCATGAAAAACAATACATGTTTAGTTTGACATTAGAAGAAGTCTTCCTCGAAAAGAATCCTTAAATCATTCCTGGTTATCCATCCACATCCATGATCCTACTATGAAAGGAAGAACCTGGAATTTTCATAGCATGGAATCTATAGAAAACTCCATGGACCCAAGATCTAAAGGGAAACATGAGGAAGAACATGAAGATTCCAAGAAAGAAAGAAAATCCAGAACAACCAGTCATTGTATCGAAAATCACAAGATTACCAACCTAATATGAACTCACTAAAAGCAATCAAGCAAAGGTACTAAAATTTGTGATGAAGAACAGTGTATGAAAGTCTTATGAATGTAAGCATTGCGAGATCTAGAACTAGAGGTTATCCTAGATGGAGGGAGAAGACTATGATGATTACTTGTTCTAGTAAACCAAATATATCTCTACATGAGCCATTATATCGTCCATAATATCAATAGGTTGGAATTGACATTAGATGAATGCAAATAATGTTCTCTAGAATAATTGAACAAAGAGTGTATGTAGAGAAACCTCAATGCTTTGAGGTATACCAGAAAGAGACCCTTGTATGCAGATGGAAGAAGACAACTTGGTGGAGAACCTCCAATGCACAACAAAAGCGTGGTGAAAACTTTCTATAACAAGAGATATTGTATCAAAATGATTACTCAGAAGATCAGGATGATGGATTGCCAATCCATGACAAAGATCTCATGATGACATAGGAAGTGCCACATCGATATGTTCCAGTTTGAGCCTTTCCACGATGTTATGAGCTAATGGGGAACAAAATATGAATCCAATAATGACACACTATATTGATGAGAGCTATATGAAGCCTTTAGAGAAAACTAATGTTCTAGAAATACCAAAGTAATTTGAGATCAAGCATTACATTCTCCATGATGAAGTCTAGAAAAGAAAAGTGGTTCTCGAATGTATATATATTTCTCCACAGATGAGAAGATAAGCAGACATTTTGGTAAAGCCTCTATCCAAGATGAAAGAGTTTGTGCACTCAAGCTGGAGCTCGTGGAGATGACTTCCCTATTGAAAAAGGAAGAGATGAATCCCAGGTTGGGAGGGAGCACTGATGTGATATTGATTTATGGACAGTCATTTTTTAGTTCGAAAAATGGTCCAAGATGAGCAGTTCCTTTCCAATTTGGAAAGTGGTTTTAGATTTCTGACAGACAGGCATTTTCCAGTTCGGAAAATGGTCCAGATCGAACGGTCATTTTTGTAATGAAAATGGTTCGATGGATTGCTGATCTACCATAGATAGTGATTTCCCATTGTGGTTAACATGGGGAATGGTCTAGGACAGTCTATCTTCTTGATGGTTAATCAAGAAGAATGGTCTGCCTCGTCGGACAATCATTCTTTCGAAGCTCACAGTTGTGAGAAGTTTTGAAGAATGGTCTATTTTGGAGGTTGGTGCATGACAGTCATTTCCTTAGGAAATGGTCCAGACAGTCATTCCCTAGGGAAGATTCATTCTCTCCAGATTGCACTTTGTTTAGTGCCGGAGGAATGGCCCAGATAGGTGAATGGTCCAGATTCAGCAATCAAGACAGGCATTCCTTAGGGTAGACTCATTCTCTCTAGGTTACACTTTGTTTAGTGTCGAAGAAATGGCCCAGGGTGGGGAATGGTCCAAGCTCAAAAATCATGACATTTATTCTTCATTTCTTGAGAAGAATATTCCAGATAGCTCATCATTGATGTTTGACCTTCTGAGGGAAGATTCGCTTCCAGGTCTCATAGATGTGAGTGGAAGAATGGCCCAAATGATTCAGTTTATATCATAACATTGTTTCTGTGTAGGTTGATATCAAATGATTGTTATGAAGACTATATGTCTCTAAACAGTAGATGTATTATACTATGGTGGATGTGTTCCATTGTTTGTGACTATACGTCATTGATCAAGTACTTGTGTGCCACTTGGTGTGGTAGTGTACCAATGGATTGTAGTTGTGTAATACTATGGATAGACACAGTTGTGTTCTATTGAATGATATTGTTTCGATTGCCTTGGAGACTATCAACAATGTTGGAAATGATTATCAGCTAGATGGATGATTAATGGACAGAGATTTTCCAGATGAAAAATGGTTCATGACATTTATTCTTCTAGGACATATGTTTGGATTAGAAGAATGGCTCTTGTGTCACTCTGTGGAGTGAGTGACTTATTCAGCAATATGTCTAATTACTCAGATGGAGTATGGTTTTGAGAGATGATGCAACTGATGACACTAATGGTGATTATGGTTCTCATGATCTAGTCATGAGATAGTCTATACAACTATGTTGATGCGACTAGGTGAATGGTATGTTTGTGCTCAATACCATTACCTGTAATACCTCCCTAGCTAGGAGGGAGTGTTGATATTATGGTAGCTACAAGAGGTATTTATATCCACGTGTAAACCTAATGAGAATAGAATATTCTAGGAAGTAATAAGAAACCCTAATGAGTTGGCTAATAACCCTAGAAGACAGGTTGGGTCAAGAGAATAATTTGTATTAGGTTATTAGCCTCCAAGAGAAGAAGTCAGCAAGAAAAAATATTAAATACTAAGTAAATATGCACCCAGAATGAGAAGTTGGCCCAGGCAGTTGGCCAAAATTAGTATAAATATAGGAGGCCAATCTTCATTCTGGTAGGCGTTCTCAGAACTGTAGAGCACACTTGTGTGCACTGCAGTTAGCTAGTTTGTGCGCAAGTTTGGAGGAGAATCTATCATTACAACTGTTGTAGCTAGCAGATTACGTTTTGGTTTGGAGTATCTCTTGGTTATGGTTTGGACTATCTAATAAGATCTTGTTTGGTGTGCTATCCTTGCAAAAAGGTGCACTACCCTTTGTTTGGCTATCTAGCCTAGGGTTTTCTTTCGGAGTGATTCTCTTTCAAGGTTAAGGTGCTCAGAGGGTGGCTTCAGCCTATGGTTGGGTGAAAATAGTGATATTTTCTATGGTAAAATGATCACATCCATCATATTATAACATTTTGTACATAAAAACCATATGAATTGAAAACGAAAAAAAACTGCTTGCTTTCTAAGTTGAAACCGGCCAAAAACTGCTCGCTTTATGAGTTGAAATCGACCAAAAACTGCTCACTTCCAGTTGAACACTGAACAAAATGACCACCACAGAATGAAATGGGGTTCAAACAAAAGGTTAAATAGAATTAAAAAATAATTTAAACCTACAAAAAATTTATCATTTACCTCCAAAATCTGAAATTTGAGGGTTTCCATTTCGATCGCATTCACACCAATTTTTGTCATCCATGGTCGAGGAACCAGATTTGGACAGAAATTTAGAGAGATCCAGTTGAAAGCATGAAATTTGGATGGATTTTTGGAGATATCCATTGGAACCCATGAATTTCTTAGGAGAACCAGGGCCATCAATGCACATTCGACTGAATTCGAAAAATAAATGCCACGTTCGGCTGAATTCGAAAAGTAAATGCATGATATTTTCAAGGAAAAATTGAAAAACATGAGAGAATGTTTTCCAATCCAATTCCATTGTTGCTAGTTTTTGCCAATTATGGCCGATAAGAGAAAGGTTTCCAATCCATGGCACATTCGTGCCAATTTTTGTGAACAATGGCAGATGAAGCAGGGTTGAGAGGAGCCCTCGTTGTTCGTTGTAACTTCCCTTGCATCTCTCGATTAATCTATTCACCTACCGATGCACCTACAACTTGTACTAACACATCCAACAACAGATCATTCAAACAATTTAATGACATTTAATTCGTCCTCATAAATATTGATTTAATATAATATATATATTTAGTAGTGTGCTAACACATCCAACAACACATCATTCAAACAATTTATTGCCATTTAATTTGTACTCATAAATATTGATTTAATATAAAATAGATATTCAGGGCAGGTCAACTTTGATAAAAGTGAAATAATTCTAGGTAGCTTTGATAAAAGTAAAATATAGAATTAATATATTAAAAAAATGTCTACATGGCATTATTTTATGAATTTATTGATTTTTCCTTAGGAGGACCATTTTGAGTTGACATTTCCTCTAATATGATAGATGTTGTGTATGTGAACCATACCTCTCATTCTCATGGCATTGATAATGGGTTTACTTCCCCATATTCCACCACCTCATTTGGTAGTGTAGGTTCTCACATTCCCATATTTCATTTTGATGAAGACATTTTGGAGTCCCTCACCATGCCATATTACCCTTGGGATGATATGCATCATCATTCCTTATTTTTACCACAACAACCTAGTACCTTCAACGTCCAATATGATATTGAATCAAAAGAGTTTCTATATGAGCACGTGTTTTCCATATCCATAGATGATCCTTGGTATGGTGACATTCTAACCTATTTACAAACCTAGAAGTTGAGTCCCTCTAACTCATATGTAACATCAGACGGATTGGAAATTCACCTTTTCCTTTCCAAAATTGCATCCAAAGTGTTTACGTGTATGTATGTCATCTGGGTCATGCTCCTTGCATGCTACATATCCACACAATAGGGGGAATCATGCCTACCTATGTAGTGTCCCCAAGGCTGAGCCCCGTTACAGATCATGTATATGCAAATAATTGTAAATATGTTCTATAGGCTGGTGAGCCAAGTTTTGTATAAGCTGTAGGCTTATGAGTTTTGTTAGGCTAGGGAGCCTAAGTGTTGAAGGCCAGGAGCCTGTGATATACTTGTATGTATGCAGGTCAATTAATAAAATATAAATACCGCCAGTGCAGACCAACCATGATGAAAGAGTGATGGGGGACTGAGCGTCCATAGATTGGGCAAGGAACTAGGGGCTGGAAGATGGGAAAGGGGATGAGTGAGGAGCCTAGGGGCTAAGACTAGGGGGATTAGGCCTGGAATAATATTTTATTATTATTATTCCTAAAAATCCAGGTGCACATTATTTTATCCTAAGTCCTTTTGAAGGACCCGTGATTCCCCAAGTGGTGGGAGGAAGGCGTATGGATGGAATGCATGCAGTTCCCAGGGTGACAAGTGTCAACCCTGGTGCATGCAAATATAAGCCTTGAACTAAACCGTGGGGGGGGGATCCTCCATTCGGAACCGAATCTCTGTGCATGGAAGGTACGACCTCTGCTAGATATCCGGATTCATCTCTGAAACCGTTAACCGTGTTTTCCTGAGGAAAACCGTGTAATACCCTGTCCGGAGCTATGAGTCTGTGTCTGTTTCTAGTAAACCCGGAAACGCATTCTTGAACCTGAATCCCCTGTGCTGGACTTGAGTGGAAGCATCCTGTGATTGTATGGAAAAACTGAGCTAGCCTGTGCATGAAGCTTGCTCTGAAATCATCACCGTGAGATCATCCTGTGGTTGCCGAACCGTTGTTGGAAGCATTTGTCTGTGTTTCCTGTGGATTGTTGTGAATGCGCAGAACTGGACTGCGTGAGGCTTGTTGGCCTATGAACGACCCCTCCAGGTGAGGGAGTGTGCAGAGGGAGAAGAGGACTCCTGGAAGGAACCCCTGTAGCTGCCATAGAGCCCAGAGAATTCCGGTCCGGTCTGTTCCTGTAACCCAAGGTAAGGGAGACTGGCAGCCGAAGGACTGTCTAGGTGACAGAGAAGGTGCACTCTCCTGGGGTGGAACAGGCATGTGGGGAATGAGGGTCGGTGTGCAGTGAGCGTGGGAGATTCCTGGGAGGGCTTCTTCCTGGTGAATGTGTATGTGCTATCTTCCTTGTAACCTCAGCCTGAGTCTAGATTCCTTGTCCTGGGGTGGAGCTCGGTCCCAGCTCAGGGGTGACCTAATGTTGAGCTGATGAATAGTGTGGTCTAAGGCTGGAAGGTTCGTGGAAGGGCTGCACTTGGTTGGTGATTTTCTACAGCAGATAAAAGATAAGTAATCTGAATTATGTTTATCACCTTTGACATGACTGTGCTGTTTTGTATCATGTTTTCTGCTGTGTAGATGAATTAATGATGAATGCTATGGATTGTTTAATTATAGCAGTACCCATATATTTTACTCTGAGTTTTAAGTGTGTTTAATTGTGTTAAATGCATTTGCTTATAAAACCCAGTATGAATTCTGTAAATTCCGTGTAAGGAATGGTAAACTGAGAGGTTGGGAAACCTGGGTAGTGAAGGGTACACTACAAATTGGTATCAGAGCAATTGGTACACTACAATTTGGTATCAGAGCCAAGGTTTCGACACTGAGCCTAGATGGGCCAGTGGAGTGGTCTTTGGACCGAAAATGTGAGGAGAAATTGGGCCTGGAATGGCCAATTTCGGACGTTGGTTTGTTCCAGTGTGTCAAGTTGTGGCTTGACCATGATTATAAGCTCAGGAGGTTTAGTGATGTTGTGAAATTGCAACTGGTATGGTCCACGACCACAGGCAGACAAGTTTCTACACTGATGGTGTGAGAACCGTTGGATCTGTTCGGGAGGGAAGGCAAACCCTTGTAACCGTCAGATCTGGAGAACATGCACAAGATTCAAAAATTTCGAATGCTGCACAAGAGTTTAACTTGGAAGGATCGTGAGTCGTACGATCCCTGTGGTTTACCCGTCAACTGTTCGAGTTGACAGAAGTTGCACAGGATTTAAGTCCTCATGGGTAGAGGAGAAGTCCCAAAGAGGCGTCGGGATATTCGAACTAAAGAGAATCGAGACCTTGTGATTCTCGAAAACCCGAGGAGGGATCATAGCCGTAAATCTTGGGAGGACACATGTCATAATCCTGGAGAGAGTCGAAACTCGGAGAATCGGACTTCTCGAGCACGTAGAAATCTTGTCATACGAAATCGCGATTCGTGAATTCGTGACAAGATCCGTATCGTTTATGTTAGTGGACACGTGGCAGAGATCTGCACCATCGGGGAAAGTCCCAACTAGGAGTCCATGCGTTGTGAAACTCTGAACCCCAAGAACCCGACAGAATCGTATGACTGTGGTCATATGAACACAGGTCACATGGATCTGACTTGACTGCAAAGGGTAAAGCGAAAGGCGCGTCGGTAAATTGGGAATCGGAGATTTCGGAGGCAAAGGTTTCATGCATGGGAAAATCGCGATACGCGATTTCCCGATAAGGCTTAGGTGCGTGGGGGCCACACTGACTGTCAGGAGGACAGGTGGCAGATTTATAGCAACAGGAGAAAGGATTGTTGACAAGTCAATGACTGGGACCCATCAGAGATCTCGTGAGCGTATGAGCATGACATTGAAACCGTCGAAACCCGATGAGGTAGGGTGGAGGTCATATAGTATGGTCCTGTGGACCAGAGGCTGAACCTAGGGAGCGAGCCAATATAAAAGCATATCGGGAATCAGATGATCGGAGGTTGCGAATGCATGTGCATCGCGACGTCACAAATTCTAAAACCCCGATAAGAGGATTGGTCACGATCATGGGCAGTGGTCATATGGTGAGGCTATAGCCCGGAGGGCTAGCACGGACGGAGCCATCAGAAATCGGGAATTCGGGGATTCCGCTATCAAGCGTGTTGGGCGCATTCATATTTGCGAAACCCTGAACCCTGATAAGGGACAAGGCCAGGATCACGAGTCAGCGGTCGCATAGGCCAGGGCTGAGCTTGGAAGACTAAGGCTTATTGGAGGTCGAGGATCCGAGAGGATAGTAAACCTCGACATCAGGAGTTGCGAAACTTCGAAAACTGGAAGTTCCGAAATAACTGAATTAAAGTTCGGACACCCGAAAAACACAGAGCCATACAGAACTCAGAAAACTTGTGAAGCTGAAATAACTTTCATTCTTGTTCGTATTAACTATGAATAGTGTGGGATATTCATGAAGTTTAATGGCCTGACAATTTGAATTGGATTGCATAGTGTGTGTTCTGAATACAATAGAGGCCAAAACTCCAGACAATCAATGCCAAGTATGGAGTGGGGAAGAATGCCAATTATCCCTGAAATGGAAGATGATCAAGAAGGAAAGGATGTTAACCAAGGAGTCGAGGGATCACACTCTAATGGGCATGGAAAATAAATGGATAAGGAAGGACATATGATAAAAATCATTGGAGGGTTACAAAGAGAGGCTAAGGAATGACAAGATGATAGCCGAAAGCTCATGAAAGTCAGAGATCAGCAAGGGAAATTAAACTTAAGATTCATGCAGAGTTTGGAAAGAATAGAGAAGAAACTTGAGAAAGGAAGAGACTCAAGTACGACGGAGAGTCGCAGAACTCATGGGGAAAGAAGCAGGGCGAGGAGTGGTAGCCGACATCACAGTCGCTCCCAAAGACGTTCTGGCAGTAAGACACACAGCAGTTCAAGCCCATTACCTACCAGAAAACATCAGAAATCTGGAAGGGAGGAATTGAAAGGAGAAATGAATAAAATTAAACCTCCAACATTTGATGGGGAGCATAAGAAGGAGGAAGATGCTGAGACATGGTTGCTTGGCATGAAGAAATACTTCCAGCTGCAGAATTATTCTGCTCACGCAGAAGGAAGAATTGCAATGTACCAACTAAAAGGAAAGGCATCTATGTGGTGGGATCAATTTGTACAGGTGCAGCACATCAAAGAGAAAGAAGTCACTTGGAAGGAATTCAAGAGGTACTTCGAGAAGAAATACCTGACCAAAAGGTACTATGATAGAAAGATGAAGGAGTTCTTCGAACTCAAACTGGGCAACATGACCATTGATGAGTATGAATGAAGTTTTCTGGAACTGCTGAAGTATGTTCCGTTCATTAAAGATGAGGCTATTAAAATTTAGAGGTATCTGAGTGGACTGCCACCTTCCATTGGTGAAAAAATTCAATACGACGATCCTAAGACCATGGAAGAAACCATAAGAAGGGCGAAATGCCTATATGAACAACAAAGGGAAAAACCTACATTTCAGAAGGCTTGGGATAACCAGAAGAGGTTTAATAAAGAACAAAGGCAGAAGGGAAGCAAGCCTTCCTTTTTCAGAAACAGTCCTTGGGGACAGTCAACTTTTAAAGAGCCCAGAAAAATTGAAGGGAGTGAACAAATGTCAAGGCCTCCAACCATGGAGTGTTGGGGCTGTAAAGGGAATCATAGGTACAAAGACTGCCCTCACAGAAAGGACAAGGCAAGAACTGTCTATGCTGTTCAGCAAGCTAAAACAGTGGAGGATATGGGCAGCAGAATGTCGAGGATCTACGCAGCCCTGGACAACAAGCAAGCAGAATTTCAATCACACATGATTGAAGTGGAAGGTATGATCAACAACCAACCACTTGTTATTTTGATTGATTTAGGGGCTAGTCATAGTTATGTAGATCCTAGGGTGGTGGAAAGTTTGCATCTAACGAAGAGCAAACATGAGAAGTCTTGGTTAGTGCAGTTAGCCACAGGGACCAAGTGGAAGGTCACTGAATTGGTTAAGTCCTGTTTAGTGGACATGAAAGGAATGAGCACTAAGGCTGACTTGAACATTCTGCCTTTAGGCTCATATGATTGCTTAATTGGGATGGACTGGTTGGACCAGCACCATGCCCTTCTGGATTGCCGAAACAAGAGATTTACATGTCTGGACGAAGAAGGAAATCAGGTAACAGTCCAAGGAATTCCCAGAGCTATGGTTGTTAGAGAAATCTCAGCTATGCAGCTAAAGAAATGTTACCAGAAAGGCTGCCAATTATTTGCAGCCCGAGTGGAAGAATTATTCCAAGATGTGGTCTCAAATCTAGAAGACCACAGGGTGCTCAAAGAATTCAAAGACGTGTTTCAGGAGGTGCCTGGACTACCTCCAAAGAGGGACATCGATTTTTCTATAAGTCTGATGCCTGGAGAAACTCCAGTTTCGAAAGATCCTTATAGGATGAGCACACCAGAGCTGAAAGAGTTGCAAATGCAGCTCGAAGAGCTGTTAAAGAAAGGGTATATTCATCCCAGCGTATCACCGTGGGGAGCCCCAGTCCTATTTGTGAAGAATAAAGATGGGATGTTGAGGCTATGCATCAATTTTAGACAGTTGAATAAAGTCACTGTCAAGAACAAATATCCTCTGCCAAGGATTGATGATCTTTTTGATCAGTTGAAGGATGCAAAAGTATTTTCAAAAATAGATCTTCGATCGGGATATCATCAAGTGAGGATAAAATATGAAGACATCAACAAGACTGCCTTCCGAACAAGGTACGGTCATTACGAGTTCACTGTGGTGCCGTTTGGACTGTCCAACGCACCTGCTGTCTTCATGTGTTTAATGAATGGAGTGTTCAGAAATTATCTGGACAAGTTTGTCATAGTCTTCTTGG
>ML776916.1:522511-535699 GCA_009831015.1 Picea engelmannii | reverse complement strand
AGCTCGGTCCCAGCTCGGGGGTGACCTACTGTTGAGCTGATGAACAGTGTGGTCTAAGGCTGGGAGGTTCGTGGAAGGCCTGCACTTGGTTGGTGATTTTCTACAGCAGATAAAAGATAAGTAATCTGAATTATGTTTATCACCTTTGACATGACTGTGCTATTTTGTATCATGTTTTCTGCTGTGTAAATGAATTAATGATGAATTCTATGGCTTGTTTAATTATAGCAGTACCCATATATTTTACTCTGAGTTTTAAGTGTGTTTAATTGTGTTAAATGTATTTCCTTATAAAACCCAGTATGAATTCTGTAAATTCCGTGTAAGGAATGGTAAACTGAGAGGTTGGGAAACCTGGGTAGTGAAGGGTACACTACAAATTGGTATCAAAGCAATTGGTACACTACAACCTACCCATGCCAAAAAATTTCTCCCCATCGCCATCCAATGGGGGGGGTGCATCATGCTTGGGGACATGATGGCCCCTCGGGTTGATTTTAAAGTTTATCATTATCCACTCTATGCCTAGGCCCTAATGGCCTAGGTTGGGTAGACTCTCCTCTCATTCATTGATAATTTTTTCTTATTGGCCTCACCAATGCAATATCTACACATGGAATATATTCGATGATGTAATGTCCCCCATCATAACCGAGGGACATTACTTGCGTAAAATACACATAAATTCAAAATTTTACTTCTAATTAACTTTCTGTAACTTATAATCTATCAATTATATATATATATTTAATCATTGAATGTCGACAAACTTGAATGACACGTATTCACTAAGACAAAACATGCACACAACAACATTTTTACTATGCGTGACAACTATTCATAGCATGCGCACAATAAGATTGGTACTACACACGATAACTATTCCCAACATGTGCGACGATTCAAGCAATGTGCTAGAATCCTTTACTGTTACTACTAAAATAGACTAACATATTCATTGAAACATTGATTTATGAAAAACATGAAAATAAATCTCATGCAATTGTCCATACTAGTTAAAAATGTAAATGAAACTAATAATTTTCACCACAATAGCATATAATTCATTCTCATGCCCAAAGTAAAATGCACAACATTTAAACTCATAAATTAACTTAGGAAAAAAAATAAACACTTATATTTTTAAAATAGTTGTGCAACTAGCTGCTTGGGAAGGACGTTCCACCCAGCCGTAGACTTGTTATTCCAAATCTCAACAGCAAATCACCCTCAAGCTAAGGATAAAAAACCATAAGAAACCATAAGAAAAGGGTCTTTCTCATAGTCCTCTCACAACTCAATATCCCACAACCCATTGGTATTTTCTTACAACTATCCAAAATGTCCTTCAACTCTCTTCCTTTTGACCTTCTCAACTCAAGGAATGTAACCCTTCACTGCTCTCAATCCATTGGGCATCCCATTCGTTTATCAAGGTCTCTCTAGAACAAGTAACTGGGAATATATCTACTGGAAACTCAAGGGAACTCGCTACCAGGAAAACTACCAGAAACAACAACAAACATTTGTTGTTACAGTGAAACTCACACAAGTTTTCACTACTCGATCCTAACAACATGGCTCTCCAAAATTCTCTGGCGTGCTCCAGAATTTGCCCAAGCTTATTTCTCTATCTCATATGATCCTTTTCCTTGCTCGCTCCTTGTTGTACACGTAAAAATCAATTTGTAAGAAAAATTTGTGTAGTTTTCCATATGAATTTCCTCTATTTTGGATTGCTTGCTTCACTTACAATCTTTCCAAAACTAATTGTACTCATCCCCCACCCATGATTTTCAATAAATAAGATATGTGACTCTCACACCCACCCTCTTACATGAGTTTAATTATGGGGCTCTCATCACTCAAGCATAAAAATAGAAGTTCTCCCCAATGATAATAAAATTTAGGAAAATGAGTTGAATTAATACCCATAATTAATTCCCCCCTTGGACCCCTCTTAGAAACTCTTTTATCGTGTGAAAAAATCATCCCTCGTCTCTTTCCATATCTCCTAGCAGCCAATATTGCATTTTATTTATTTAAAAATAGAAAATACATTCTCATATTACATCACTTGGTCATAGCCACATTCATATCTACATTATGCATTAATTAAAATCAGAATTATAGTGGGGATGTTACATTCTCCATCCCCTACAATTTTTCACCATGCTTGGTGCACAACACCATGCTAAATACATCTACAAATTTACATCACATTACAATATTCATAAAAGAAAGAAAATTTATGCAATTTTTTTAATTTTATTTTTATCCTCCAACAACAGCCCTAACCAAAATCTCATATTGCTCTCAACTTGCTGACCCAAGGAATGTGCCCCCTTTACTACTCTCATTCCATCATAATTCACCATTCTTTTATCAAGGATATCGACACAAGTGACCATGATTCTAAGATGTGTTTTCAAAACTCTAGCTTCACAAAAATGGATTCTTGCATTCGATTTCTATTTTCTTCAAAATTGACAAAAAATTGTGGGTATTCTTGTTGCATAGTTTCTTCATGTTCCCATGTTTCATCTTTAGGACCATAGTAGTTCCATTGAACCTTTACCAACCCTATGGATCTATTCATGAGCACTTCAACTTTCCATTCCAAAATGCGTACTGGTTCCACTCAAAAATTCCCTTGATTTTCCACTTGGATCACAGTCCAATTAATTATGTGGTTAGAGTCAAGAAAATATTTCTTTAATAATGCCGCATGAAATACATTATGCACTCTCATGGATGTAGGATATCCTATCATGTATGAAAATATCCCTATCTTCTCTAATATTTCAAAATGCCTACAATATCTTCCTTCCAACTTTGGGAAACAACCCAATCTTAATGAAATTATTTTCACTTTCACTTTTGGAAAAACATGTTCGCCCACTTTAAAATCTCTAAAACCTCTTTTCTTGTCTGCCTAAATTTTCTGTATATCCCATGTATCCTTTAAATTCTTCCTGATATTTGTCATATGATCTTCCATTTCCCTCAACAAATCTGACCCAATGATAACTCTCTATGTTGGGTTATCCTAACTAACGGGTGTATTACACTTCCTGTCATACAAGGCTTCAAATGGGCTCATTTTTAATGAGGTCTGATACCCATTATTGTAATCAAACTCTACTAAGTGGATATAATCTTCCCAATTTGATGGTTGGTCCATCACATACATTGTTAGCAAGTCTTCAATGATTATGTTAGTCCTGTTTGTTTTCCCATATGACTTTGGGTGATATGTTGTACTAATATTTAAGTTTTTCCCAAGACCCTTGAACAAACCTTTCCAAAAATTAGATGCGAATTTTGAATCTCTATCTAAAATAATATCCTTAGGTACCCCATGTAGTTTGGAAACCTCTTTCATGTAGATCTCTGCAATATTTGTTTCCTTGTGTGTTGTCTTCACAAGAATAAAAAATATTTCCTTGGTTAATTTATCTACCACCACCATGATGGAATCGAGCTGCTTCATTGTTCCGGGAAGATTTGTAATAAAATCAATTGTAACCACTAACCATTTCCATTCAGGAATGGGAAATGGTTGTAGCATCCCTATTGGATGTCTATTTTTTTTTTCACCTTTTGGCATTCTAGACACCTAGCAATATAATTAGCCACTTCTTTCTTCATTCTTGGCCAAAAATATTGGCGTCTTACAACTGTAATTATCTTTTGATATATTGGATGCCCAACATATGGAACATTATGCATTTCCCTTAAAACTATATTTTTCATCTCTATGGAATTTCTCACATATATTTTCCCTTTGTACATGAGGATTCCATCCTCTTTCAACTCATAATAATTAATTCTCTGTTGTAAATTTCCTTGTTGTAGTGTCTCTTTTATTTTTAGATAATGTTGATTTGAATTTGTTGCTTCAAGAATTTTATCTTTTGAATCTGTCCTTTACATGCTGATGGATGAAATATACATTTCATGATTTCTTTTGTTGAGTGCATCGACCACCTAATTTTCCTTTTCTTTTATATGATTAATTTCAAAGTCATATTCTATCATAAATTCCAGTGGCCTAATTTGTCTGACATTTAATGTTGGCTATCCAAACAAATGCTTTAGACCACAATGGTATGTCCTTAGCTCAAATATTCGACCCATGAGGTAATGTCTCCACATTCTCAATGCATGAACAATGACTACTAATTCCAAGTCATGTGTGTTAAGCCCTAGAAAAATCCTCATGTTATGTACAAAACCCCTTATTAAGCCCTATATATTGAATTATTACATTTATTGTAGGTCAGCTAGAACCCTTCATTGCACCCTTTCATCATAATTGTAACCCTTTATCTCCTATATATATATATATGTGTGTGTGTGTGTGTGTGTGTGTGTGTGTGTATATCAAGGAGATATAATATTAGCATAATCTTATCTGAAATCCTATTGTGTTCTAAAGTGGATATATTGTTAAGGAGGGTTCCCCCTTGAAGTTGACTATAATTTATTGATTTATTATCATTTTTAAGGCATTGGATCATAACATTTGGTATCAGAGATCATTGATCCTAAGGTTTTTTTTCTCCAAGAAAGCCATCTTATAATTTTTGCTACAATTTTTTTTTTCTGTGACAATTCAGACCGCGAAAATCAAAGGTTATTTTGAGAAAATATCAATATATATGTGGTAAAAATTTCAGCTTTTGTGCCATCATAATTTAGAGATACACCTTGTGGATGATAGGGTATCTAACTAGTCCTATTAACTAGTCTCAAACAAGTGTTCTAGGTAAAATAGTCATATCTTCTTCATCGAGGATCCAAATTGAGTGAGACTAGTTACATTGGAAATTGAACAACTTGTAGTAGTTCAGGTACAATTTTTAGAAACATATATCAAATATTGTGCATGTGGCATGTTGTAACATCCCTCTCTATTGGACACACTATTAGTGACTTATTCTTTGAGGACACTTGCTTTCAAGTGATCCGGGTATGGTACATTGTGATTTCATTCAGATTATGGGTTATACATGATGATGTTGAGGTGTTATGGCTTATTGATTATATTGATGTATGTATATATATTGACATATGTGTTTGAAAAGTTGTCCAGAGTATGCAGTACACATGACAGGTTATGATGTCGATGGCATCAATGGACTCCCTTGGAACCTGGATTGAGTCAGGGAGTGGATTGTATTGTTTGAGTATTTCATTATTATGAACATATGATGTATGATGGATTTTAGTATGATTTATGTATATGGATTTGTGACACTGTTTTTTTTAGTGGATGTAGGCTTGACGATGCTTTCTAATCTGACTCACATAAGGAGTAAAGGGGCCTTACACATAAACTAGATATGGAGGGAGAGGTGTGGCAACGTCCCTATCACAGCCTACTAGCACTCCCGCTGTGACTAGAACTACCAGAACTCCACGATGCCACGAGGGCAGACTGAGACAATCGATCATGAATATTTCTAAGGAGCATGCAATAAGGTGAAGTCCTTATTCCTTAGAATCCCTTAGTCTCTCACAAGGTCATCCAAATGGAGTTTTGACTCCAAGGGGTTGAACAAACTTCCAAAACAAGTCAACGCGAGTGGCACCCTTGGAGCATGAAGATGCATCTTGAAGGGAACGTTGTGCAATTGAAACCTGAGTCAATAAACATAGGTGGCCTAGAAAAAATGGAATGAGTATACCTTGTTGGATTAAAATAATTAATTAAACAATAGATTATTAATTATTAAATCCTAACAAAAGTCTAAATCGAAGTCTAAAACTAAATAAAGGACTAATTGAATTGTGACATGAGTTAAAGATTTGAAGGAAATCAAATGTTAGGAAATAGTAAGTAAAAACCTAAAGAATTGACAAAATGAACATGTGTGCATGAAATTATTAAAAAAGAATATTTATTTAGAAATAAATATCAACTTGAGAGAATGGGTTGTGCATAGAATAGAATTTTGAGTCAACCAACCCTAGCCCAACTATAATAAGACTCCTAATACAACTCTAACTAAAATATAGTTAGGAGACACCCATTAATTAAGGGATTGGGGAACTAAGAGACAATTAAGAGGAAAAGTAGGAACACATGGGGAAATGTGAGGAAAAGTGGCTTTTAAATAAAAATAAAATAGAAATCACTTGTGCAACCTCGAGAGAATGTGACACATGTAGTGGGTGAATAATCCTTTAACAAAATTATTAAAAATTAATGAATTATGCATGAGGGACATATGTCCGTGAGGAATATTTATATAAATCAATTGACGTAGAAGGGAAGGGGATCAAAATTTTGGGGAACACTAATATGCTTCCAAATTTTTGATTGAATGTGTTTTACTTGTGAGAGTTGGGACTCTAGGCTTGTGAAAAGAGTGGAATCTCTTCCTTGTGAGGTAAGCTTGGAAGCTATTGTGTTCTAGTCTTTTTTCTTGACCCCTTTGTGGCTTGGGGGGATAAGGGGGAAGAAGAGTATACCTAGAATTGATTGGGAGGTACCAGTGAAGTCTTTGTGATTATAAAGAAAAGGAAAGGAAGGAGTGCAAGAATTGAAGGCCATCTTCATTATGCAACATTCATTGGTCATGGTATTTTTTTATATATTCTTAATTCATTTACATTACTAGTGTATTAGTATAATAGATTGATTGAGTCACTGTAGAATCATTGGAAGGTCTGAGTGCCAAGTGTTGCGTTTGCTACCAAAAATTTAATAGTTACAACATTATATTTTATTCCTCTCTGTAATTTCAGACTTTTTCCGTACTCTAATCGAGCGGCTTGACCCTCATTGTACAATGTGAATTTTATTGTATATAGTTTATGATTAAAGTCTGTATTTTCATCCATAATTGAAGTATGTGTGAGCAGAGTTTTTAGTTTAGGTTATGTTAGGAAATTAACAGATCCTTATTCTCCAATCAAATAAGGATGTGGTTATGATTGTATCGTGTTTTTCTCAATTGAATTCTTTGTTGAACGCGAGTTAGCTGCAACATGAATTCCTATGTTAAATTGAAGTTAAATCCAAAGTTTCAAGACTGAGGGAGCCCTGTTAAAGTCTATAGAGTTGACTTCTAACCTATAGTGTGTAATCCCTTTTCCTTAACAAAGTCTTGCATGTGACCTTGGGATAGAACCTAGCGCTAGCTAAAGGGTGCTATTCGGAGTTTCAGGACCCCAGAGTTCCAGAGGTTTGTCATCCTTAACACTCCCACCCAAAGTGATTACCGACTGAATTAAGTCGTAATCCGAGTTGACCGACGGTTGTAGGTTGACCCTAATATTTTGCCTTCCTTAATAAATTTTATGATTTTAATCTAAGGGATAATGGATATTTTTCTCATGCGGGAGTCTACAGTGGAGATCCACTTCAGAACTCTGGACTTTGGGTTTTTTCCCATTTCACAACTTAAACTGGATCACCCGAATTACTGAAGGGATCGGGTATCTAACGACTTAAAATTTCCTTGATCAACGAACGACATCTACTCTGGAGTTCAAACTCTGGGAGTTTCTCACTTTTTGTAACAAGAAATCCTTTTTTCAAAGTACCGAATCCCGAACAATTTAGAGATTGACGGTTCTCGCACCTAGCTCTGATCTACGGATAGAAGAAACTTTGGGACTCCATGCTTTAAAAGTTTTTTCTACTTCAATTCACATTACCTCCGAACTAGCAAAGGCCGAACCCACAAATTTGGTGGTCTTGATTAGCTATTATCAATGATCATGATTAATTTCTAGCTACGAGAGTTCGAGACTTTTCTCACCAACACAAATTCCACTCACCACCGCCCGAATGGCCAAATTATGAATACTCGAAATCTATGGACACGTGTACACAACGTTCTAGGGTAAGGATTTACTCCGAAATTTGGGACTCCCAGAGTTCCTTAACTTTTAAACATCTCGACTATGAGTTGCCAGAGTGTTGAATTACTGAACCTTCGAAAATAAAAGGCTCATAGATCTAACGGTTCTCGATTGATCACTAGATCTACGAATGTCCTTCACTCCAGGACTTCAGAGCTTCAAGGTTTTCTTAGAATTAGTATGTTACAACTCAACCTCACCAAATCATCAAACCCTTAGAGGATCCAACGACTCACATTCACTCGCTGATCTACGGTGTAGATTTACTTCGCGACTTCAGGTTTCAGGGCTCACTTAGTACAACCAACTAAGGTCTGTTGAAGTAATGAAGCCTGAAGGTATTAGGGTTTTTCAAGTGCACACCTCTTGTCTGATTGGACGGTCATGGGGATTCGACCCCTCATGGTCATATCCTAACCTCTACCTTCTTTGAAGGGTTTCCACTCGTTTTATTTTCTCTATTGAACTCTGCACACGCTTCTTCTCTTGAGCTTCATCCTTTTGATTTTTAAGACCTCTTCTTGGCCTGAGAGAGGTCTCTTTTCACACCAAGTGTTGTTTCTCCTGAACATGGGATTTCAAGGAGCCTGTCTACGCACTTCTGAAGTTGGTTTTGGAAGGGTTGCATTGTGATTCCCAGAAGAGAGAGACTTCAGGTTCCTTACAAAACTTATTAATTCATTCTCAGAACATACCTTCACTTGTTGCAGAATTGTATTCATCACTTTAACAGTTATTTTACAAGGTACAGAGTAAGATTATGATCTTTGTTATGTGTTGAAGAAAATTTTCTCTCCTCCTCCTTTCCTCCTTCAAATTGTTAGGTGGATCAGACATCTATATACTTGGTTGTACCCTATAGGGTTGTCACCCTCATTCCAATAAAACCCAATAAGGTCGAATTGTCATAAGGATAGATTGTTGATTAATGGTCTTTGATTTTTACTGTAAGTTTCTTTCCAGATATTAATGTAATAATTTTGATCCTTAAATTGAATAAGATGATGAATTACTGTAATAATGCGCATTGGGCATTATGAAATGGTGATCATGTGACTAGATTTTTCTGTGTTCAAGAAAATATAGCTAAGTATGTAGGTAAATATAATTGATGTTTGGATTGGACTAAAAATATGGGAATTAGATACTTCCTTGTTCCTCAAAATAGTCGTCATTCCTGATACCTTAAGTGGTCAAATTCAATCAGATGAATCCTGGACTTGAGAGTTGATTATGTGTCTTGGAGGTCCTAACCTTGTAGGTAGATTGGATGGGTAGATATTCTTGATTGCCTTGTACAATGATTTATTCTGTTAGAAGCAATGATGTTGTGTGATGAAGGTTGATATTGAATAATCATGATGTTTTACCCTTATTGTATGTAATAATTATGTGATATGGTAGATCGTTAATACATCGACGTTGCATCTAAATATATTTGTGCAATGAGATGAACAAATTAGACTGCGTATGACTGAAGTATGTTAATATTGTGTTTAACTTGTTCTAATGATGGTTTCTTAATGTTTTAAGGAGAGAATATATATATATATACACACGCTGTAAAAGTTCTCTCTCTTGGAAAGGAAAAAAATCGACAAGGTGTAGGGAAGTTACCATAACTTCCACTTGGCACATCTAATTTTTATCAAACCCATGGCATTGATGATAGGACATATCACTGGACTATAGAAAAAAAAATCAAAATCAAAAGGGCCTAAATTTTAGAGATACACTAGAAGGAAGGTCATCTAGGAGGACAGACTCCAAATTTAGTTTTTAAAAGGTATGCAACATACAATTGACATAACATTTTTTTGGAAGATCCATTTCTGGTGATTCAAAATTTGTGATAAATATAGAATAGAGGAGTATTATTATTATTACTCCATATGGATCCCAAAAAGGTGACAAAACCTATTAAACCTCTATAAGTCTCATATATGACTCATGAATAAAATGAGGACATACATAACATGTTGTCCAAATTGGAGCAACCACTTGATGAATTGAGTGATAGGCCTAATAATTGGGTAAAATCACAAAGAAAAATTCAAAAATGAAAATGAATATGGTTGATATGAAAATAAATATGGATGGAAATAAAGAAGAAATACAAAAGTATATGAGTTCCATAATCCTTCAGGCTCTATACGAGAGACTTCCTAAAGGATATATGAAAATGCCAAGAACCCATGAAAATAAAGGTAGTATTCATGTTTAAAAACCTACTAATAATAAAATTTCAAGTGGATTTAACTCTAATAGTGGAGGTAATGATGGTTGGGGTCCTAAATTCAACTTTCCAAAAATTGAATTAAAGAAGTTTGATGGTACTGAGGTATTTACCTGGGTGAACCAAATAGAGAAATATTTTGAACTACATAATATTATGGATGATAGGAAAAAGATTCACATAGAAACCTTGAACTTTGAGATAAAACCATATCAATGGTATCAATGTATAGTGAAAAGGCAACCCCCTTTATATCACTACACTTGGGGTTTATTTACAAGAGACTTAGAAGCACAATATGGGAAAATTTGGGAACAAGACTACTTCAGTCAATTGACGAGAATGAAGCACGTAGGTGATATTGAATATTATAATTCATAATTCTAGGTATTGGCCACAAGGGTAGATAACATAAGTGAAGAACACTTGTTGGAAGCTTACATGGGTGTATTAAAAGAATACATTAAGCATGAGTTTTTCTTAAGACAACCTATAAATATTGTGGAAGCTATGCAAAATGCTCGTTGTTATCGCACAAGTTGTAGGTTGGGAAAATCCCGACCCAGCCACTAAATGGAGACAACTAAGAGGTCACCTACCCATTGATACCTTGGACAGGTGTCCCCATCACTTTTGAGGTGAGGTAGTCACCTCAAGGGGGGAATCCCAGTGACCCTAGGGGGAATGTAATGAAGATGGAGGAATATGGAGATGAAGTCCCTAGAGGTCAAATATAAATGATTTAAGAGGATTATAATGAATTCTTGGTAAGTTCCAAGGGTTTCCAAGTATTTTGAGTAACCTGCAAATGGTGAAATATCTGCCTGAGACACAAGACAAACAAGCATGTATTGGAGTATAATCACTTGGAAAATCAATTTAATATTATTTTCCTTAAAATAATATGTTAGTAACAATGTATATCAGCAATAAAATGACATTACAATATGCAAAATAAATTCTAGAGATCAAGTAGAAGATACAAGAGAAAGACTAGTTAATGACTAGCTAAACTTAAGATGAAAGACCAATATTCTACCATGGAAAGATAAGGTTGTTGTAAACACTTGTCTGTAGAAAATTATATCAGCCTTATGGATGTAACATTAAATGTATTACATCAATAAAATCATTCACTGAAAACCCTCCAAACTTTTCCAATAAATGTGCTAGACCAAGAAGAATAAGTGTGCAAACTTTGGGCAAATTCCAATGGTTGATTAGGGAGTTATTCAAGCAAATGATTTAGGGTTCATGCAGCCCTAATAGCTTAAGATGAAATTTTATAACATCAGCAATAAGTATCCTTTTTATGGGGATGCCCTAGTGGTTGTGAGGTGCCCAAGGTACAAAGAACATAATTCAAGTTACATGAAGTAAAAATGACGAGAAATCATGTTTCCCAATAAAATATTTTGTTTATCCAATGCAAGACTAGTGCCTTTAGTTATGGGTTAATGGGGTCAAAAATAAAGATCTAGGGTTACTAAATCCTTGGGGGCGTAAATCCTCTTACTTCCCAAGTCAAGAAACCTAGATAGGGTTTAAAGATGAGGGGTGTGAATCCTCTTACTTCCTCAACTAAACCCTTGCAAAATAAATTTAAAAGGTTAACATTTATGGTTGAAACTAATATAGGGGTGTATATCCTTATACTCCCTATCTAGACTTGACCAAAATGACCTTATCCTGAATTAAAAATGATAATAACAAAGTAGAGAGACCATACTGTTAAGCCCTAATATTGGCTCATTACCCCTTAATTGGGGCATATTATATTAGTAATGTTATTTTATTTATGTCAGCTTTAGGCGATTAGTTGTAATTATACCTCCTAGTCTCCTATATATACCAAGGAGACATTTTCATTTTGAATCATCTTGTACATGAACATTTAAGTGGGGTAAAGGGAGGTTTCCCCCTCGAAGAGGCTTATTATCTGAAATTATCTCTTTTTCAAGGTGTTGAGTATTTTTTCTAAGGTTTTTCTATGTTATATTGATATTTGGTTCTTAACATATGGTATCAGAGCTCAAGGTCTTGGGGTTTCGCTGCTACATCTGAGACACCTTGGAATTTTCACTATAACTTTTCTTATACAATATTTCAGAAGGAATGGCTTGGATGATATTTAGTAGACTGATCAAGGTACACTGTGTTCAAAATTCAGCTCCTGAGGCCTTATACTTTCGGAGATACAACCTGTACAAATAGGGTTCTGGAATCGTCCTGAACTGAGTCATTGCGGAATTTTCGCTATAAAAACTTTTCTATAATGTTTTAGACCCTAATCTCTGGAGGATATTTACATAAATTAGTAAGGTATCTTTGGTAAAAATTTCAGCTTCTGGGTTATCTTAAATTTTGTATATACACCCTGTGTAAGATAGGGTATCTGACTAATCCTATTGACTAGTCTCAAGAAGGTGTTCTAGGTAAAACAATCATAACTTCTTCCTAGAGTATCCAAATTGAGTCAGACTGGTTGAATTGGATCTTGGACAGTCTATAGTATTTTAGGTGCGAGTTTCAGAATTTTATATCAATTATTTTGTGTGGGGCATGCTATACAAGTGAGATCTCCTGGAAAGGCCAAAAATCGACAAGTTGTGGGGAAGTTACTGTAAATTCCACTTGGCACATCCAATTTTGATCAGACCTATGGGATTGTAGAGAAGAAATATTAGATAACTACACAAAATAAATTTTCATTCCCAGAAGGGCCGAAACTTGGGAGATACAACAGAAGAAATATTGTCTAGCAGAACCTCCTCAAAATCAAGGTTCAAAAGTGATACTTGGCCAACATGCCACCCAAAAAGGGAACTTCTACACCAACTAAGCCTCTATAAAATCCTACTTGGACTCTTGATGAGGGTGAAGAAATGTGTAGGGACATAAATTATTTACAAAAGAATATAATTACAAAATATGAACTACAAGAGATGATGGAGGGTTTAAAAGGGGAGATCATGGATGTATTGAAAAATTTCGTAACAGAGAAGACACCTGAAAGTGAAAATGCATCCCATGAAATTCATGATGAGGACACAAGGAAGGTGAATCAAGAATGG
>ML776916.1:471497-495766 GCA_009831015.1 Picea engelmannii | reverse complement strand
ATTTTGATTTGATTTTCCATTTTTAGAATTCCAGATCCATTTTTATAGGATCTCATCTTACACTTGTTGGTTTGACTATTTTTGGCAAATCTGATCCATTTTTTATGGATCTAGATTTGATCTTGTAAGGCTATAAAGCCAAAAACATTTGGAGAACAAAGGGTTCGATTTTGGATAGAGTAATTGGCTATTGTACTCAGACTTTTTATGTTAATACAGATCACAGGTTCCTTTCAATTTTGATTGTCAGCTTTCCATCTTTTCTTCTGCATTATTATCTGCGTTGTCAAGCTTTGAATGGATGTTATCCCATTGTTTAGCTCATAGCCTGATAATAAGTCTCTTGATTGTTTCTTAGACCCTACATTGTACTGGTTTAGTTACAATCTTTTCTCCACCCACTTTAAAAGTTATCTGCTGATTAATCAATCTTTGAGAGCACTGTCTATTTGTTTATCATTTTCACGTTTGAATGCCATAAGCTGTATTGAGTTGTCCCATTGATCCACCTTTTAAAAATACAAAAATATTCATTTCTTAAGTTACCAAGCACCTTTGGTCTACAACCACAAAGGGTTTCTTGGAGTGTTAACAGTATCTACAGTTGTTTCTTGGTACAACAAGAAACAGAGATCCGTGGCACTTAGTTTAGTGGAAGCGGAATACATGGAAGCAAGTCAAGCTGCATGTGAGGCTATCTGGATGAGAAAGATCTTGGTTGGTTTGTTTGGTTCTCATTTAGATCCGACAGTGATTTATTGTGATAATCAGAGTTACATTAAACTCTAGATTAATCCTGTGTTTCATGACATATCTAAGCATATAGATATCCAGTATCATCATCTCAGAGATTGTGTGCAGTGGAAGATCATGTTGCTTCAATACATTCCTACGGAAGATCAGGATGTCGACATTTTGATGAAGGCGCTCACTAGGAGAAAATTCAAATATCATAGAGACAAGATTGGGGTAAAGGATAATCCCTTTCTTGTTGAGAGGGAGTGTTGAAAAGTCAACAAGAAAAATGTGTCTAATTTACTTTTCCGTTAAATAAATTAGACAATAAATGTTAATATATTATCTCATTCATAACTGAGTGAGTTGGATTTGTGACAAAATTATAAGTGTAGTTAAGTGATTTAAGATCAGTTGTACTAGTTGTAACTAAACATGCACTAGTGAGAGTTCAGTAAATTAGTGAACTCACATGCAACTGAAGATTCGCCACAATTAACTACATGCATGTCAGATCCAATGGAGACCTAGTTGAGATAACAGGTGAAAGGGACAATTTGGCTATCAGTTGTGATTTGATCACACATGGAGTGGATATGCTTATGAGCATGTGCAAACTAGGCAATTTGATATCATTGTGAGAATTCCGAATTGCAGAGATTGTGCAGAGGAGGTAGGCTATTTGGACATGGAGAATTGGCAAATGTATTTGCTAATTTGTGTATGGCAGTGTGAGACAATTGTATTGTACTGAGAGCTCTTGGATTAGAGTTTTGCATGAGATTGTTTAATGATTCATGATATACATAATATATGATAGTGGGGTTTTTAGCTTTACGCTTTCCCGGTAAAACTTTTGTGTTATGTGTTCTTGATATTTCACTTTGTGATTGTGGTTGTGATCATGGTTTAATTTTCCGCAAGAATAATAGTAGAAGCGATTCTGTATTTAACAGTGATGTATAATTGTTAGATCAGGAGAATTGCAGGAAATACTTAATTTGTATTGAAATTTATACAAGTTCACTTAAATTGATTAAAAGGTAAAATTGTCGCAAAAAGGGTCAACAAATGAATTAAAAGGGAAAAAGATGGTGCCCTCTCTCATTCTTTTATTGGTATTTGTTAATTTCTCATTGAGAGAACTCATTGTGGTTTTGGAACTCTTGGGACAGAAACCCTAGGAGGATTTTCAGAGATTGGCTTTGGTGGTGAGACCATCCACCCTAGTTGGTCAATTTGGAGGAGAAAGCATACAGATTTATTTTGTGTGCTTCATCGACAATTGAAATATATTTAGTAATTGTGATTTCTTTCAGTTGTGGCTGAGCTTCAGAAGTAGAAATTGAGTTTTGATATGAAATGGGTAAACTAGATTGAAGAGGCTGAGTTTTCTCTTAATTTGGGTTGAATATCTTTGTAGTATTGAGTTTTAGATTGTGGGGGTCATTTTTTTGGACAAGGGGGCGATTATTTCTCTGTTGGGTGAATTTTCTACTACAAGAAGACCAAGTTACCACCTAGGAGTGTCGATTAGACATTGACAACCATTATTTCCTAACATAGGCCAAAAATCTTGTTGATTGGGGAGGATTTTATATGTCTGGGGAAATATATTTTGTTAAGTCCATATATTGACATCTAGGTGCATTATTCTATTGGCTAAGCATAATTTCTAAGTTGTTGGGTATTTCTTTTATGCTGGAGATGAACTATTTTATGAAGAGGGATCAATTTTGGGTGTTGCAAGATGCTATTGAGGTCGATTAGAATACTATCACCTACAAGACACATTTCCCAACAATATTGTAGTGACACCAACAAACATAAACTTAGGTTTTTTTCCATTAAGTATTATTGTATTATTGTTTGATATTTCAGCTTGTATTCTTGTTGTCATGGCCATCTAATACAACAAACATAGTGAAATATATTATATATAATTGTTTTTCAACCTTAATGTTGAGTTTAATATCATACATGACTATTGTGGGAACATTTGGTTGCAAACTATTTGAATAAATATCTCTGTGGAAAATAAGAAAGAAAAAACAAAAAATTAGCTGAAACATTACAAAGATGTTTTTTTCTTCTTATGGTCTCCTTCAAATTATTGGGGTTATCATATTGTATATTGTCATTGTAGAAGGAGGGTAACCCACTAAGAAACATTTCTATTTTTAGCTTCTCATACTTTATGAACTCTACATACTTCAACAACTCAAAGAACCTCTTCTCATACTCATCCACTGTCATTCTTCCCAGCTTTAGTTCAAAGAAACATTTCATCTTCCTTTGATAGTAATGCTCATATAAATATTTATCTTGGAAATATCCTTTGAAATGCCTCCATGATACCTTCATCTCATCAAGGTGTTTTTGTTTCTTAAGCAGATCCCACCACACAGTTGTCTTTCCTTGCAAGTGGTAGGTTGCAATTCTTGTGTCTACACTGGAGGGATAATTATGAAGCTGAAAATATTTATTCATTTCCAACAGCAAAGCCTCAACCTCTTATCCCTTCCTGTGCTCACCATTGAAATTTTGTGGCTTGATTTTCTTGAGTTCACCTTGCAATATGTCTCCCTCATTCCCTCTTTGTTGTCTCCTGAGAGGAGACACACTTGGGATACTCCCTAGCCTTGAAATTGCATGAGCTCTCCCAATGGATTTCCTTGGGGAATGATGGCACCTGCTTATACTCATTAACTACCTATCGTTCCCATGCTCATCCCTTCTGCTATAGATCTGGATGGTGTCACTTTTCTAGCACTAGCTGCTTTCTTTGTGCCAAAGTATTTATTGGCTTACCTTTGCAACATATTCAAAATATGAAGTATCTCTTCTTGAGATTTCATAATATTTTCATTATCAAATCTATATATTTTCACTTCTCTATGTATAATTCTCATAGTTATAGGCTCATTCCTGCCTCTTCTTCCATTATACTTTGTCTCAACATTTCCCATGTTGACATGTATCCCTCTGAACAATTTTTCATGATTGTAGGACCCCTGGGCATATTTCATGGTTGTAGTTCTAATAAATGAACCAAACTTCCTTCGTGTACCTCTAAATTCTCCAAGAAAATGTGCATGCAAACAATTTTCTCATAGACAAAATATATACACAATTTTGGAAAAGAATGCATACAATTTTTCTGCTTTTTAATGCCACCAATCATCTTCTTTTGTGTTGGTTATAACTTAAATTGCCTAGATCAATTTTTTGGGTTTATATATGGATCCTCCTCTAAAATATATTTCCAAAAAAATATTTATTTCTCAATTGGTATCTCTGGGCATAAAGTTATAGTCATTTGAATATTGTTAATTCACCCCTTTTGCACACTTTTCATTTAGGTGCAATTAATCCCAGACACCAAGTTATGTTACTTGTAGAAGTAAATATGTCAATAACCAAAGAAAATTGTGTATGATACATAGATAATAATGATGACAGAGAATTTATAAGAACTCTCATTTGTCAATTGGATTCTCTAGTCAAAAAATGAAACAATTTGGAAATGACAACTTTGTCATTTTTAATCCTTTTTTCAAGACTTAGAATTTTTAGCCAAACTAGTTATCTCCCAAACTACACACTTTAGGAAAAAATTCAATAAACCAAAGTTTTCTAGATTGATGAGTATACAAAATGTCAAGTAAATTAATTTTTCCATATTTTCCATCTCAGGACCCTTTTCCTTACAAAATCATAAAACCCCCCCAAAAGTGGTCCAAAATAGTGGATTTTCCCTATTTCAACATCCCCATTCCAATCCCCTTTGAATCCATCCAATTCCTTCACATGGTATTTTCATGTATGTATTTATGACACTCTTTGCAAGTTTCAATATTAAATGTGTTCCTGCCACTCAGTTTGACCCTAATCTTCAAAAACATGTAATTTTAATTTTTCTGGAAAATCATAGCATAATTGGCTAGTGTCCCTCATTGGTGCTTTTGTACCCCTCAAAACTATGGAAAGAAAGTTTTATCTCATTCCAAATTAATATACTTCAATTATTTCCAAAATACGTTTTTGTTTCCAGACTTGTTTTTTCTTGTGAGACTATATGACAATTTTTCTTGTGTGGTGTCGTTTTTTTTCTTCTTTATTTTTGAAGCTTGTGCATGCATCAATTCTGTATTATGCACCAATATTTAGCACATTCTAGATCCATAATGCACAATGCAAATATTTAGCACATGCCCCACACACCAATATTCTATGCACACAACTTTTATACTGCACACCAATATCTAGTGTGCATGAATTTTTATGCCTCACACCAATAGCCAATGCACACAAATTTTATATTGTACACCCTTATTCAATGCACATAAATTTTATACCATGCACCAATATCCAATGAATGCAAATTTTATGATGCACACCAATATCTAGTGCACCCAACTTTTATACTGTGCACCAATATCCAGTGCACACGACTTTTACACCACACACCCATATTTAGTTTGCACAAATTTTATACCATGTACCAATATATAGTGTGCACAAATTTTATGTTTTGCACCAATATATAGTGCGCACAACTTTTTACATTGCACACCAATATTTAGTGCACACAAATTTTTATACCGTGCACCAATATTTAGTGTGCATAACACCAATTTTGCACTGTGCAGTACCAATATTTAGTGCACACACCATGCACCACCATGACCATTGTAAAAATTATTTCCTCACCTATCTAACACAAAATTCATTCACCTGGAATTCGAATTGAACCATCCATAACAACCATTTTGAGTGCAATTTTGAGTTCATTTTTCTTAGAAACTTGGAAATTTCACTCATATTTTACTGTTATCCCCAAATTTGGCATATTCAACGTTGAGATGATGAATTTACGAACTTCAAACTAATCTCTAGCCCATACAATTCTAGTTTCAACCAAAATTCTCTGATACCATTCTGTAACATCTCCCATCTTAACCAAGGAACATTACTTGAAGAAAATACACATAAATTCAAAAAAAATCTGCTAATTAACTTTCTGTAACTTATCAACTATGAATTATACACATATTTAACCATTGCAAATAACATTATTTAAATGTAGCTACATGATGCCGACCAACATGAATGTTGCATCCTCACTGAGACAAAGGGTGGACGCAACAACCTTTGTACTGCATTCGACAACTTTTCATAGTGCGTACACAACAGGATTGGTATTGCATGTGGCAACTATTCCTAGAGTATGTGATGCAAGAGCATTGCCAGCACATCAAGCGAGCCAGCCTAGAGCGGAAGACAGCTGGATAAGCCAGTGAAAATTTTGAAAATGCCTTGGAAACTGTTGCACAAATCTTAAATGAGTCATTTAAGAGGAGGCGCCTTTGTATGTTGTAATGGACCTTGAGCGGATAGCTCTCATCCTTAGGTAGATAGTCAGCATTTAATAGACTTAATGCAGTTAGATAGGAATTTAATTCTAGATTTGATAGCCTAGAGTCTGAGAAGGAAAACGGATATAGACACCCTCACTTGTACATTGTAATATTAGATTATCAATTCAGGAAGAAGAGAAGAGAAAGCAGAGAAATGTATGAAGAACACCCATGTACAGACATTTGAATTAATAGAAGAATTCTGATTCAAATTCATGGTTTGTGTTGATTCTCTGTGTGTGTTGATGTTGTTATGCTCATGAATATTTGCTTCCTGAATTTATATGCTATGTATGTGATTTCATGGTTGAATTGAAGTCTGAGAGGGAGATAGAATGAGTTTCAATTGTTTCTCTATTTGAGCCAGAGGATTCCTGCAAGGAGTGCAGTCGAATTGTCCACAAGGAGTGTGTTGATAGAAGGGTTCAATTAGGGGTAGATTTTGTTCTCATTTCCTCGAAGGTGCAGTTGGGTACAGTGCCGTGCAAGGAGTGCGCAGACCAAGCTAAGTCTCAAAATTGCAATTCTAAGCAGAGTATTGAAAGACTGTTGCTGCAGGAGTGCGCAGAGTCGAAATATTTCAACACCAAGCCGAGGTTGCAGAGGTGCCGCAAGGAGTGCGCGCAAGAAGTTTTCAGCATGACTTGAGAAGTCTAGAACAAGCTCAGGAGGAGTAGGCCTTCAAATTCACTGAAGGGTAAGTGCAGGAAAGCTGTCGTGGAGAGCTAGAGAGAAGCACCATAGGTTGGCAAGAGGGCAACCAAGTCTCGTAGGGAGACACTTCTTAGTTTCACAGAATCACCAGAGGAAGTGGTGACATGGAGGAGTAAGCTCTCATGTGCATCGAGGATCGACATATCGAGATTCCTAGTGACAAGAAAATCATTGCAGGAGGAGTCACGAAACTCTAAAACGCGACGGCCCCACAGTCATAGTGTTACAGTGGAGGACAGGTGTTACCCATATCAGGGTTTAGGACTTGGAGAGTTCCATGAACTAGTGCAACGGGAGTTGCGATATCCTAATATGTGATTTCCCAATTTTCCATAGGAGTGTGGGCCACAGTGGAGGATAGGTGTCGTGCCGCATTGACGTATCAGTATATCGAGAGTCAGGGATCAACGAGGTAAGTTGTATTCCACATCGTAAGTGCCGAAATCCCGACGAAAGGATTTTCGATAGGAACAGGGGTGTTGACATTTACCCATTGGGTGTCGGACTATTGTAAAGCATGAGGAGCGTGACCACGAGACTTGCGAAAATGAAAAGTCTGATTTCTCGATCATTAAGGGAGGTCAGTTGGAGAGTTTCTGTGGGTAAGGAAAATTCCTGACAGGGGAATAGAAGAACCTAAGAGTTCTTCGGGCCGAGAAGAGGAAGAAGATCCTGTGAGTGCACGTGGACCATTCCGACCTGCGGGTGGTGAAGGGGGCCGCGTGGCCGTCAAGTGGTATTAGAGCGGGAAGTTATTTGCTTTCTGTAGTAGAGAAGAGGATTCGCCATGCCGCCTAGAAGAGAAAGATAGTCACTTGATCCAGAGAACAGGGAGGTGCGGAGAAGAGGCAGGCCAGCAGGAAATCCAGAAATGGAGAGACAGATGAGAGATCTCCGAGCAAGACTCGAGGAGATGGAAACAACTCAAAGACACACAACTAGTGCAGGGGATCTGAGTGATTCCGATAGTGAAGTAGAGGCTGAACGAGAGGAGGAAGTTGCAGCCAAAGATGCATCAACTGAGCGATTGATTAAAGCTATTGCATGGATGGGTGCAAAGGCGAAGATGGACATTCCAGTATATAAGGGAAATCTGGATGCAGAGGAGCTACTAGATTGGATTACAGCTCTTGAAACCTACTTCGATTATGAATATATCGAAGAGGATAAGAAAGTCAGACATGTTGTCACGGGCTTGAAGGGACATGCAACATTATGGTGGGACGAGCTACAAGCTGACAAACGCTGCAAAGGAAAGCAGAAGATCAAGAGTTGGGATCGAATGATTGCAAAGATGAAGGAAAAGTTCATCCCAAGGGACTATCAAATTACTCTGTTCAAGAGGATGCAAAACCTGAGACAGAAACTGATGACAGTGAAAGAATACACTGAGGAATTCTATCGACTGAACATCAGAGCAGGTCATTGAGAGAGTGATGATGAGAAGGTTGCTAGATATCTGAATGGTCTGAGATATGACATTCAGGATGAATTGAGCATGGTTACCATCAGGACGGTGGAGGATGCTTATCAGATGGCTTTGAAATCAGAAGAGAAGTTGAGCCGTAAGAAAGGTCAGCGAGGGTGAGGTAGAAGTCAGCCAAGAGGCAAGGCAGTTGCCCAGGATAGATACCAGAAGCCCAAGGAGGAATGGAAGAAACCTTAGGGTAAAGTTGAAAGATGTGGAACCTCACAGTGAGGACAGCCATATGTTGAACAGAGAGGGTAGCATAATGAGTAGAGAGGAGATTATGCTGATGCAAACACTTTTCCTCATACCAGAAGTAGAGGAAGAACAAGAGGTGGAGTTATCACATGTTTCACATGTGGGAAAAATGGGCACATGTCATTCGAGTGTCCAGAGAAAAGGAAAGACACTGGAGAAGCTCACATCGCCAAAGTGCAGAAGTGGGATGTTGAGGTTGAAGACACAGAAGGAGGAAGGTCACTAATGATGCGTAAAGTTCTCTTAACACCCGAGAAGGAGGTGGAGGACCCAGCTCAAAGGACCAGACTTTTCAGAATAGCTTGCAAGACCAAGGATTGGGTATGCAAGGTTATTGTGGATAACAGTAGCATGGATAATCTTGTTTTAACCGAGATGGTGGAAAAGCTAGAGCTAGAGACAACTGATCACCCGAGTCCATACAAAGTTTCATGGCTACAAAAGGGACATCAGGTAAGTGTCACTAAACAATGTTTAGTTGAATTTAAGATAGGTGGATATAATGATAAAATACTCTATGATGTTATTCCCATGGACGCATGTCATTTATTGCTGGGTAGACCATGGAAATATGACAGAAATGTGGTTCATGATGGGAGAATGAACACATATACTTTGGAGAAGGATGGGAAGACACACAGGTTTCTTCCGATAAAGGATAAGGAGGTGAAACCGGAGATAAGAAACACAATACTTCTCATGAGTGCGAAGGAACTTCTTACAGAGATGGAGAAGAAGGAAGATCCACAATTCTTTGTGGTCAAAAAGCCAAGGATTGTTCTGACTAGCACAAGAGTGGATGATCTACCGGATGAGATTCAGGAACTGCTGGAAGATTTCGCTGACATCGTGGTAGACGAATTACCTCATTCATTGCCACCAATGAGAAGTGTGAGTCACCACATAGAACTCATACCAGGAGCTAGTTTGCCGAATAAAGATGTGTATAGACTGACACCACAAGAGAATGAGGAGGTCAAGAGGTAGGTCCAGAAGTTGTTGGACAAGGGATTGGTCAGAGAAAGCTTGAGTCCATGTGTTGTTCTGACAGTACTCAGTCCGAAGAAAGACGGAGGCTGGAGGATGTGTACCGATTCAAGAGCGATCAACAAGATAACCATCAGGTACAGGTTTCCACTACCGAGAATGGATGATCTAATGGATTTCCTGAGCGGGTAAAATTATTTTTCAAAGATATATTTGAAAAGTGGATATCACCAGATTCGCATGAGAGAAGGCAATGAATGGAAGACAAACTTCAAGAAAAACGAAGGTTTGTATGAATGGCTAGTCATGCCTTTTGGCTTGACGAATGCGCCAAGTACCTTTATGAGGTTGATGAATGAAGTCCTGAAAGAATTCATTGGGAAATTTGTCGTCGTATATCTGGATGATATATTGATTTTCAGCAAGACCAAGGCTGAGCATTTGAAGCATTTGGCCATTGTGATGAGGAAGCTACAGCAGGAGAAGCTGTTGATAAATATGAAGAAGTCCTCATTCATGAAGACAGAACTCATTTATCTAGGTTTTGTTATATCTGCAAATGAGTTGAGGATGGATTCGGATAAGGTAGAAGTGATCCAGAATTAGCCATCACCGAGAAATTTTTTCGAGGTGAGAAGTTTTCATGGCTTGGCTAGTTTCTACCGAAAGTTCATCAGAAATTTTAGTGGAATTAGCACAGCGATGATGGATACAGTGAAGAAGCAACATAAATCTTTTCACTGGACAACAGAGGTTGAGAAGAGCTTCAATCTGTTGAAGCGGAAGATTACAGAACAACCAGTGTTGGTGTTGCTGGATTTCCTGAAGACATTTCAGGTGAAATGTGATGCGAGCAGGTTTTCCATAGGAGCGGTCTTGAGTCAGGAAGACAGACTGGTTGCATATTTCAGCGAGAAGCTCGATGAGGCGAAGCTGAAGTACTCCACGTATGATAAGGAATTCTATGCTATCATAGAGGCACTGAAGAAGTGGAGGCATTACTTGATCTCAAAAGAATTTGTATTGTACAGTGATAATCATGCATTATAGTTTGTGAGTCAACAAGAGAAGTTGAATCATAAACACGAAAAATGGGTAGAGTATATGCAAAATTTTACATTTGTAATTAAACACATTTTAGGTACTGCTAACAAAGTGGTTGATGCTTTGAGCAGGAAGTGTTTGTTGCTGCAGGAATTCCAAGTCAAAACATTGGGTTTTGAAAATCTCAGGGACATGTACGCAGGTGATTCAGATTTTGCAGAAGCGTATGAAGCAACTGAGAATCCAGTTCTCAGAGACAGAATCCCATGGATAGATTATATGATCCAGGAAGGATTGTTGTTCAGAGGTAATCAGCTGTGTATTCCGAAATTCTCCATGAGGGAGAACCTGTTGAAGGAGAAGCACAGTGGTGGCTTAGCAGGACATTTTGGCCATGATAAAACATTCATGAAGCTGATCGAGTCTTAATTTTGGCTAGGGATGCAGTCGGAAGTCAAGAGGTTCATTGACAGATGTCAAATTTTCCAGCATTCGAAGGGAAGAAAGAAGAATGCGGGATTTTATCAGCCATTTCCCATACCAGAGAGGCCATGGGAGGTGATAAGCATGGATTTTGTATTGGGTTTGCCAAGAACACAAAGGGGTGTTGATTCCATCTTTGTGGTAGTGGACAGTTTTTCTAAAATGCCACATTTCATTCCATGCCAGAAGACCAGCGATGCGACTCACATTGCAAACCTATTTTTCAAGGAGGTCATTCGACTTCATGGATTGCCGAAAAGTATAGTTTCGGACAGGGACACAAAATTCATAGGGCACTTTTGGAGGACATTATATAAGAAGTTGGGGACTAATCTGATGTTTAGTTCAGCTTATCATCCTTAGACGGATGGAAAAATGGAGGTGGTAAACAGAAGTCTGGGAGACTTGCTGAGGAGCTTGGTGATGGAGCACCATAGCAGCTGGGATAGCATATTGCCACAGGTGGAGTTTGCATACAATGACTCTATGAATAGGAGCACAGGGAAGAGTCAATTTCAGGTTGTATATGGAATTAAACCGAGGGGAGTTTCTGAATTGTGAGATTCAGAATAGACTGCGACTAGCAGTGCTAGTGCAGAAGAATTCGCTGAGGCGATGAAGGAACTTCACGACCAAGTGAAGCAGCGATTGATAGATTCAAATCAGGAGTATAAGCGCAGAGCAGATCAACATCAGAGGCAAATTCATTTTGAAGTTGGTGATCTAGTTCTGGCACATCTGAGGAAGGAAAGGTTCCCAAGGGGAACATACAATAAGCTCAAAATGAAGAAAATTGGGCCATACAAGGTCTTGAGAAAATTAAGAGAAAATGCTTATGAGATCGAGTTGTCGGAGGGTATTGGAATATCTCTGATATTCAATATTGCATATTTATACCCATACAGGGCTGGAGAAGTAGAGACTAGAGATGAGGAACCAGTGATCCAGTGGATGAAGCAATTTCCAGTTGCAGAGAAGCCACAGATGGAATGCATACTGGACAAGCGAGTAGGTAAAAAGACCTGAAGGAAGGAATACTTTGAGTATCTGATCAAATGGAAGGGCCACCCAGTGGAAGATGCCAGCTGGGAGAGTGAAGCAGTGATACAGAAGCATGGACAGACTGTGCAGGAGCTCATGGACAGGAACCCATGAAAGTTTTCAAGCCCAGGAGTATGATGTAGGAGCATCGCCAGCACATCAAGCGAGCCAGCGTGGAGTGGAAGACAACTGGATAAGCCAACGAAAATTTTGAAAATGCCTTGGAAATTGTTGTGCAAATCTTCAATGAGTCATTTAAGAGGAGGTGCCTTTGTATATTGCAATGGATCTTGAGCGGATAGCTCTCGTCCTTAGGTAGATAGTCGACATTTAATAGACTTAATGCAGTTAGATAGGAATTTAATTCTAGATTTGATAGACTAGAGTCTAAGAGGGAAAACGGATATAGACACCCTCACTTGTACATTGTAATATTAGATTATCAATTCAGGAAGAAGAGAAGAGCAAGTAGAGAAATGTATGAAGAACACCCATGTACAGACATTTGAATTAATAGAAGAATTCTGATTCAAATTCATGGTTTGTGTTGATTCTCTGTGTGTGTTGATGTTGTTATGCTCATGAATATTTTCTTCCTGTCATACATTTCTTTTATATGCTGTGTATGTGATTTCATGGTTGAATTGAAGTCTGAGAGGGAGATAGAATGAGTTTCAATTGTTTCTCTATTTGAGCCAGAGGATTCCTGCAAGGAGTGCAGTCGAATTGTCCGCAAGGAGTGCGTTGATAGAAGGGTTCAATTAGGGGTAGCTTTTGCTCTCATTTCCTCAAAGGTGCAGTTGGGCACAGTGCCATGCAAGGAGTGCACAGGCCAAGCTAAGTCTCATAGTTGCAATTCTGAGAAGAGTATTGAAAGACTGCTGCTGCAAGAGTGCACAAAGTCGAAAGATCTCAACACCAAGCCGAGGTTGCAGAGTTTCCGCAAGGAGTGTGTGCAAGAAGTTTTCAGCAGGACTTGACAAGTCAAGAATAAGCTCAGGAGGAGTAGGCCTTCAAATTCACTGAAGGGTAAGCATAGGAAAGCTGCCTTGGAGAGTTGGAGAGAAGCGTCGCAGGTTGGAAAGAGGGCAACCAAGTCTCATAGGGAGACACTTCTTAGTTTTGCAGAATCACCAGAGGAAGTGGTGACGTGGAGGAGTAAGCTCTCACATGCATCGGGGATCGGCATATCGGGATTCCCAGTGACGAGAAAATCATCGCAGGAGGAGTTGCGAAACTCCGAAATGCGACGGCCCCACAGTCATAGCATTACAGTGGAGGATAGGTGTTACCCATATTGGGGTTCGGGACTTGGAGAGTTCTGTGAACTAGTGCAACGAAAGTCGTGATATCCCGATACACAATTTCCCGATTTTCCATAGGAGTGTGGGCCACAGTGGAGGACAGGTGTTGTGCTGCATTGACGTATCAGCATATCGGGAGTCGAGGATCAATGAGGTAAGTTGTATTCCACATCGTAAGTGAAAAAATACCAACGGAAGTATTTCTGATAGGAACATGGGTGTTGACATTTACCCATCGGGTGTCGGAGTATTGTAAAGCACGAGGAGAGTGAGCACGAGACTTGTGAAAACGCGAAGTCCGATTTCCCAATCATTAAGGGAGGTCAGTTGGAGAGTTGTTGTGGGTAAGGAAAATTCCCGACAGGGGAATAGAAGAACCTAAGAGTTCTTTGGGCTGAGAAGAGGAAGAATATCATGTGAGTGCGTGTGGACCATTCTGACCTGCGGATGGTGAAGGGGGCCGCATGGCCGTCAGTATGCGATGATTCAAGCACCGCATTGGAATACATTACCGTTACTACTAAAATCAAATTATATATGCATTGAAACATTAATTTATGTATGACATGAAAATCAAGATCATGCAACAATCCATAGTATTTATAAATGTAAATGAAGCTAATAATTTTCACCACAATGGCATATAATTCATTCTCATATGCAGAGTAAAATGCATGATAGTTAAACTCATAAATTAACTCAGGAAAAAAAATAAACACTTATCTTTTTAAAACAATTTTGCAACTAGATGCTTGGGAAGGATGTTCCATACAATCGTAGACTTGTTGTTCCAAATATCAACAACAAGTCACCTCCAAGACAGGGATAGGAATCCACAAGAAAAGGGTGTCTCTCATAGTCCACTCACAACTCAATATCCCACAACCCACTGGTATTCTCCTACAACTATCCCAAATTTCCTCCATCTCTCTTCCTCTTGACCTACCCAACCCCAGGAATGTACCCCTTCACTGCTCTCAGTCTATCAGGTGTCCCATTCGTTTATCAGGGTATATATTGCACAAGTAACTAGAAATATCTCTACTAGGAACTCAAGGGAGCTCACTACCAACAACAACAACAAAAATTTGTTGTTACAATGCAACTCACACAAGAGTTCACTCTTTAGGCCTAACAATGTAGCTCTTCAATATTCAGCTCCAAAGTGCTCTAAAATACTCCTGCATGCGCTAGAATTCTCCCATCCTTCTTGCTCTATCTCCAATGCTCCAATTCCGTTCTCTCTCATTGTTGTTCATGTAAATGCAATGTGTAATTTTTTTTTTGTAGCTGCCCATAAAAATTTCCTTTATTTTGGCCTACTTTCTTGACTTACACTCTTTCCCAAACTGATTGTTCTTAACCCCCCACCCATGCTTTTCAATAACTAAGGGATATGACTCTCACACCCACCCTTTTATATGATTTTAATGATTGGGCTCTCATACACTTAATTTTTTTTTTTATCCCCAATCATAATAAAATTCAAGAAAATGGATTGAATTAATACCCATAATTAAATTCCCCCTTGGACCCCTCTTAGACACTCTCTTCTCTTGTGGAAAACTGAACCTCCATCTCTATCTGTATAATCAACATATGTTATTACATTTTATTTATTTAAAAACAAAAAAATACATTCACATATTACATTGCTTGGCCATAGCCACATTCATATCTACATTATGCATTAATTAAACTAGGGATTATAGTGGGGATGTTACAGATGCTCGGTACCATATATTGAAACATTCTACTCTATGCAATTCAATTTTTTTTTGGAAATTCCAAACTTACCATAAGGTCCCCATGATTATCTTGATGGGATAGGTAATTGTATGCCCCACTTGGACGTAGTTCATCCCCTCAAAATTTCTTTCTTTGACACTTCTCATCGAATCCATTTTTCCAAGAACCATTAAAGCATGTATTTTTTAATGTGAATTTCTACACATTTATCTCCATAACTTGAGTACCTTTATGTTTTAATTTTTGTTGAATTATGAATAGGTATTCACCATGAATAGCCCTTTTTATTCATGGATATGGGTCTCCCCTAGGCCTAAGTTTCCCTGTCATTTTTTATAGTTTAACTCCCTTTAGTGTTATAACCCAAAGAGGGCATATATAGGATTAAATGTATATTATATGATCCCAAGGGGGGGTGTATATGGGTCTAAATGTACATGTAATGTGTAAATATATGTGTAATAGGGTTGGTATAATAGTAAAGGGGCCTCATGTATAGGTATGGATAGATATATATAGAGATCATGTATTCATTATTAAGGATAGGTGAATTGTGATGTATGAATGTATTTGGTTATTTAGAGGAGGCTCTCCTATTATCTAAGGATTCATTTTGTAACTTATCTCCCTTATATATATTTGAGTTTTCCTCCATTCTCACATTGGTGTACATGGTGTGTACTTCTATTCTGTTATGATATTTTAATCATTTGGTACATAACATTTGGTTTCAAAGCATCGATCCTAGGGTTTTTCTTCTCCAAGAGAGTCATCTTAGAATTTTTACTATAAGTTTTTTTTTTGATGCTTCAGATAGTGAAACTTGGATGTTAATTATAAGACATATCAAGGTACATTTGGTACAAATTTCATCTTCTGGGTCATTACACTTTAAGATATATACCCTGTGGAAGATAGGGTTTTTTACTAGTCTTATAACGAGTCTCAAACGGGTGTTCTGGGTAAAACAATCATAAATTTTTCAATGAGAATACAAATTCAGTGAAACTAATTGAATTTGAAATAGGACAATCCATAGTATTTTTGGTACAGATTTCAAAATAATGCATTAAATATTGGACACATGACATTTTGTACACGTTCTCTCTCCAAAAAAGGCCAAAAATAATCAATGTTTGGGGAAGTTACCACAACTTTCATCTAACACATAAATTTTGGTTAGACTTGTGGCATTGCAAAGAATACATATCATATTAGTATAGGCCAAAATGTTAGACTCATGGGGGATAAAATTGCAGAAATACATTAGAAGAAAGGTTGGCTAGAAGGATAGAGTCCAAATCAAGATTTCAAAAGTATGTTCACTTAAAACTACCAGAACTTTTGATTGGGATTTTTGATTGAGTAGATTCAAAATGAATAGGAAAGAGGAAACATAGGATAATATTTTGGAAACATAATGATACAAATTTTGGATATTATTTTCAATATATTTATGTTTTAATTTAAGGATTATGGTTAGACCTCACTTAAGAATCAATGAAAATACATATATTTACAAGAGATGAAGACAAAGATGAAATCAATACCATGGAATGGTTGAGGGTGGAAAAATAATATTTTAAGAATTGTTTTTCGGAAAGACTTAAGTTTGACGGTGAAGCTTGCAAGTGGTGGGATATCCTTGATTAAGGCATTAGATTCTCCCCCACATGGGAAATTTTTGAAAAACTCCTCTCAAATAAATGGATCAATGATACAAATAGGGAGGATATATATAAAATTCAAGAGGAGTTAAAAGAATCAAAATAAGAGATCAAGAAGAAGAGTGATGAAATATCTAAGATATGAGACATTAATGAAGCACTTGTTAAAGAATTTCAAAAATTAAAATAGGGAATGAATAGTAAAGGGAAGTGGGAAAAGGATGAAGCATGGGAAGAATTGAAAAAGAAAGATGAAGAAATATGTATATTATGAAATCATAATAAAAAAGTATTGGATGAGGTTAAGAGATTGAAAGAAGAAAATAATCATTTTCAAAAATCAAGAAAAATAAAGGATATTGGATGAAGAATCTACCAAAAGACTTGAAGGGGAAATTTGTAAGAAGGTTGAGAAACCCCAAAATAATGATGAGGTAAAATTAGAAATGAAATCCATAATTGAGGACTCACATCATAATTTGATAAATGGGGTGACATTTCAACTTCAAAAGGAGAAACAAGACAATATTCAAGAAGGTCACTAAATATGCTTGAAGAAGTTGAACTTCATCATGGACATGCCAAATATGATGGTATTATCTGCAAGGCTAGAGTAGTCAAAGACCAAGCAAAGAGGATATAGGATTCCATTATCTCTAAAAATAATATAGATGGAATGTATGTGTAGAATGAAGGAAAGTCATCAAATGTGAAACCATATTGAAACCCTCATTACTAGGAAATATTTCAAGGAAGAAAATAAGGTCGATATCAACATTATCAAGGAAGAAGATGGAATACATATCAATATTCATGGAACAAGGAATCAGAAAAATGTGACATCCCTGGCCATCCATGGTGGGCCACGCTATGCCAAAGAACTCTTATGTTCTCTCTGTGGAACATACTGTAACATACCCAACATCTAACTGAGCTATGCCACATAAATTTTTTGAACTGCATGCAATTAAAATACATATGCATAGATAACTCTTGTAGAAGCATATATATATATGTGTGTGTGTGTGTGTGTGTGTGTGTGTGTGTGTGTGTGTGTGTGTGTGTGTGTGTAGACAGACAATTACATTATGTAAATGCATGGATTCATACTAAAATGACAATAAAAATATACATGCAACATATACAGGAAATACCCATAAATTTATAGACAGTTATAAACACACATAGATAAACCCATAAATATAAGCAAGTAAATAAAAAGGTAGAATGTAAATTTATCACCCAGATTGACACTTATCTTGGTTAGAATGTCACCAACTATGTGCAAACCTCCCACGAACCTCCTAGCCTTAGACCACACTGTTCATCACTCTCAATAGTGAGTCACCCCTGATATGGGACTAAAATATACCTGGGTAAAGGGATTCCTAACCAGGTTAAAGGCTCATGGACAACAGGAAGGATTCCATATGAGGTGCCAACTCAAAATAATAACCCACAGTCCCTCATTCCCCACATTCCTGTCCCACCCAGGAAGTGTGCCCCTTCTCTTCTCAACAGTCCTTCGGTTGCCCCACTTCCTTTCCGGACTTCAGCAATAGGCTGGACAAGAAGTCTTGGAGAACTATAGATGCAGTTTAGCGCCTTCAGGAAATCAATCCCCAACAATTCTCTCACCTAGAGAATTTCTCACGGGCTTGACAACCTGCTTCTTTAGTCCATCTCCCAAGCTAACCAAACACACCAATACAAATGGCTATGGATACGGGTTCAGGTACAATATGAAGATACAAAGGATAGTTGAATGGGTGTGAATACTCATGGATGATTGACTGGATGACTCAATTATGGAAGGAATGAATGATGGAAAAGATGATAGGAAATGAACTAAGTCCCAAACTTGACACTTTTCATGTTGGGAGCTACTTTGGCCCACTTGTACCCAACTTTAGAACTTAGGATAAATAATTCTCCATACTTTATGATTAAAGAAATATTAATATAATATTCCTTTTTGGCTTAAGCTCCCTAGCTTAGCCCCTTTCCTTAAATTATCCCCTCCCTTTCCCTAACCAGTGTAGTTTAGTCCCCCATATCTTTTATCGTGGTTGGTATGCACACAACGATGTATTTTATATTAATTATGAGACATATACAAAAATAGGTGCACTGACCTTTAACATCTAGGCTCTCCGGCCTAATCAAAACATAAGCATCCTAGCTTATAATAGCTGGTTCACCAGCCTATAAAACATACCATCTACACAAAGGCTCGTTGGCCTCACAATCGCGCGCACTTAAGATGTTGCACGTGGTATCCTGGAATGTGCACACTTCATCATTTCACTACGTAGTACATGCACACACTATGCCATGAAAGGTGCATACAAAATGATGTCAGAAAACTCAACATATTAAGTACATTTTCATTTACATTTACAATTGGGTTTGGCCTTAGGGATATTATAATCCCCTCCCCTTATTTATGCACTATTCTCAGTGCATCATATATGCATGTACAACAAAATTTCACAAATCCTCAAAACGATGTGGGTATTCTGCCTGCATTGCATCCTCATGTTCGCAAGTAGTGTCCTCAGGAACGTACCAGGTCCATTGGACCTTTACAGGCCCTATGGATCGATTCCAGAGCTGTTTGATATTTCGGTCCAGAATGCGTACCGGATGCACTTGGAAAGCGCCTTCTTGTTCCACCTGAATCACATTCCAATCAATAACATGATTAACATTAGGTATATATTTCTTGATCAAAGATACATGGAATACATTATGAACAGACATAGATGCAGGCAATGCAATCATATAAGAAAATGGACCAATCCTCTCTAGGATTTCAAACTGCCCACAATAGCGAAATGCCAACTTTGAACAATTTCCCAACTTTAGGGAACTTCTGTTGGCTTTCAATTTCAAAAAATACATGATCACCCACTTTAAATTCCCTATGAGTTCTGCCCTTATCAGCATAACTTTTATGCCTTTCCTGGGTAGCCTTTAATTTTTTCTTTATTTTTATCATTTTCTCTTCCATTTCCCTGAGAAAATCTGGTCCAACCACTGCCTTGTCTACTGGGTTATCCCAACTTATTGGTGTGTTTCACTTTCTGTCATAAAGTGCCTCAAATGGGCTCATCTTTAGAGATGTTTGGTACCCATTGTTGTAAGCAAACTATACCAAGTGTAGGTAGTATTCCCATTTTGATGGTTTATCCATCACATACATCCTTAACATATCTTCAATCACTTGATTCACCCTCTCTGTTTGACCATCTAATTCTAGATGATAAGTTGTGCAAAAATTCAAATTTGTTCCAAATCCATTAAATAATCATTTCCAAAAATTTGAGGTAAATTTTGGATCTCTGTCAGACACAATTGTCTTTGGTATGCCATGTAATCTGGAAATTTCCTTCAAATAAACATCAACAATGTCTTCTTTCTTGTGAGTGAGCTTAAATGGAACAAAATGGGCAGCTTTAGTAAGCTTATCCACCACTACCATGATAGAATCATGTTGCTTGTTTGTTCTGGAAAGTTTGGTGATGAAATCCATTGTTACAACTTCCCACTTCCACTCAGGAATGAGTAATGGTTGTAGCAAACCAGCTGGGTGTCTATGCTCAGCCTTTACCTTTTGACATTTCAAACATCTGGCAATAAAATCAGCAGGCTCTTTCTTCATGCTTGGCCAATAATATTGGCTTTTGACAGCTGCAATAGTTTTCTGATATCCTGGTTGCCCAGCATAAGGTACATTATGCATTTCTCTCAATATCAGTTTTTTCAATTCATTAGAATTTGGTACATAAACTCTGCCCTTGTACATAATAATTTCATCATTATTTAGCCCGTATTCCTCAATTTCCTGTTGCAAAATACCTTGCTGTAATTTTGCCACTAATTCTTTGTATTGCAAATCTGATTTGACAACCTCTATGATTCTGGTTTTTAAATTTTATTGGTACATGCTAATGGTTTTAGCATGCATTTCATGCACTCTTCTGCTAAGTGCATCAGCCACTTTGTTCTCTTTCCCCTTGATATGCTTTATATCAAAGTCATATTCACTCAGAAATTCTAACCATTTGCTTTGCCTATCATTTAGAGTTGGCTGATCAAATAAATATTTCAGACCATTATGGTTTGTTCTTAGCTCAAACCTTTTACCCATGAGGTAGTGTCTCCATTTCCTCAAGGCATGCACTATGGCTACCAACTCCAAATCATGAGTGGCATAGTTTCTTTCATGCTCCTTTAACATCCTTGACTCATAACATATAACAAACCCATTTTGACCGAGGACTCCACCAAGTCCCTCTTTACATGCATCTGTGCACACAATGAAGTCTTCATTTGGGTCTTCAATCCTTAGTATTGGAGCACTTGTTAATAATTGTTTCAATTGTTGGAAACTCTTTTCACAATCCAATGTCGACTGAAACTTCACACCCTTCTTTTGTAAGGAAGTGATTGGGTGTGCAATCTTTTAAAATCCTTCAATAAATATCCTATAGTAGCCTGCAAGACCCATGAATGATCTCACCTCTGTGACATTCTTTAGCACTGACCATTCTCTAATGGCTTCTATCTTCTCAGGATCCACTTCTATCCTATCCTTGGAAATGATATGACCCAAATAATCAATTTGCTTCTGATAGAATGAGCACTTGCTCAATTTGGCATACAAATGATGCTCCCTTAATACTTGCAACACCATTCTCAAATGATGCTCATGCTCTTATTCTGACTTGGAATATACAAGAATGTCATCCAAAAAGACAATGACAAACTTGTCTAAATATTCTCGGAAAACATGATTCATTAAACACATGAAAACAACTAGTGCATCTGACAACCCAAATGGCACCACTGTGAACTCATAATGACCATACCTTGTCCTGAAGGTGATCTTACTGATATCTTCCTCTTTAATACTCACCTGATGGTATCCTGATCTAAGATCTATCTTTGAAAATATCTTGGCATCCTTCAATTGATCAAAGAGATCATCAATCCTTGGCAAAGGATACTTGTTCTTAACAGTCACTTTATTCAACTGTCTGAAATCAATGAAAAGTCTTAATGTTCCATCCTTTTTCTTTACAAACAAGATTGGGGCATGGCAAGGTGACAGACTTAGGCTTATATGCCCCTTTTTCAAAAGTTCCTCAAGCTGCATTTGCAAATCCTTCAACTCTGGTGTACTCATTTTGTAAGGAGTCTTTGACACTGGAGCTACTCCAGGCATTAAATTTATAGAGAAATCAATATATCTCTTTGGGGGTAGTCTTGGTACCTCCTTGAAAACATCTTCAAATTATTCCAAGACTGCATGATCTTCCAAATTTGACACCTTATCTCTAGGTGTCTCTTCCATATGTGTTGCAAATATTTGACACCCTTTTTTGTAACATTTCTTCAGCTGTAATGCTGAAATTTATCTGATGGTTACTGCCTTGGGAATTCCCTACACCTTCCTTTGGTTCCCATTCTCATCCAAGCAAGTAAATTCCTTTTTATGAAAGTCTAGGAGAGAATGATGTTGGCCCAACCAATCCATCCCAATTAGACAGTCATAGGAACCTAAAGGCAAGATGTTCAAATCTGCCTTAGTGTTTAGTCCATTCATGTCCATGAGGCATGACTTAACCATCTCATTAATTTTTCTTTTGGCTCCTGTAGCCAGCTATACCAACCAATATTTTCCATGCTTTCTTCTTGGGAAATTCAAACTTTCCACCATCTTAGGATCTATATAACTATTACTAGGTCCTGAATCAATTCAAATAGCAATGGTTTGGTTGTTGATCATACCTCCCACTTCAATCATGTGTGATTGATACTCTTCTTGATTGTTGTCCAGGGATTCATAGATCCTTGGCACATTTCTGCCCATGTCCTCCACTTTTTTAGCTTGTTGTACATTGTGAACAATCCTCCCTTTTTCACCTCTATGAGGAAAATCTCTGAACATATGATCTCCTTTACAACCCCAACATTGAATAGGTGTCTTCCTTTTCCTTTGACCCCCTTGTTTCAATTGGTCTGGGTTCTATAGGAGTTTGTTGTCCTTGAGGATTATTTCTAAAGAATGGTGGCTTAGATCCCTTCTTCTTTTGATCCACCTTGAACTTCTTTTTGTCTTCCCAAGATTTTTGGAAAGTTGGCCTTGTTTTCTACTGATCATATAGGCATTTAGCTCACCTTATGGTCTCTTCCAATGTCTTGGGTTCCTCATATTGTATTTTTTCACTGATGAATGATGGAAATCCACTCAAATACCTTTGAATTTTGACTGTCTCATTCTTGATGAAAGAGATACACTTCAACAGTTCTAGAAACCTTCTCTCATATTCATCTATGGTCATACTCCCAAGATTGAGTTCAAAGAACTCTTTCATTTTCTTGTCATAGTATCTCTTAGTCAAGTATTTATTCTCAAAATACTTCTTGAATTCCCTCCAAGTAATGCTTTTATCTTTAATGTGTTTCACCTACACAAGATGATCACACCACATGGATGCCTTTCCATTGAGTTGATAGATGGAAATTCTACCTTTTGCATGAGAAGAATAATTATGCAATTGAAAATACTTTCTCACTCCCAACAACCATGTTTCTGCATCTTCATCCTTTTTGTGCTCACCATCAAATGTAGGAGGTTTTATTTTGTTCATTTCTCCTCTCAGTTCATCCACCCCAGACCTAATATGATTTTTGATAGGGGAAGGACTTGAGTTGTTATGTGATCTCTTATTGTAATTCCTTTGGGAGTGGTGGTGATGTTTTCTAACACTTCTTTCTTTTCTTTTCTCATCATGATACCTGAGATTTCCTAACTTGCTTGAGCCACTTTCCTTATCCAATTTCTTTTCTGTTCTGTTCAATCTCTCTAATAACTTCATGTTGAAGTCATCTTGTTGCTCCTTGGCTCTCATAAGCCTTTATTTATCATATTTATGGCTTTGGATATCCTTCTACAAATATTTAATGGTCTCTTCCATATTCATGTTTTCATCTCTTCCTTCACCATGTCCATTGGAGTTTGTTCCTTCAATGCCCAAATGGAAATCTATCCCTCTCCTCTCATCTTGCTGACTATAAGTCCCCTGTGCCTCTTTCATTCCTATGGAATTTTATTGATATTGATTTTATCTAGTTGTTGTTAACTCTGCAAAATGTGCAACCAACAAAACTTTGTCAGAATAACTGTTTTAGCAATTTCAAGAAAAATATGAACCATTTTGGTTCAATAATATATCAGAATACTTTCTTTTGGTTTCCTAAAATTTGAATGCCCAGATCAATTTTATAGGTGGATATTTAGATTCCATTGTTCAATACCTTTCCAATGCCTACTCACATGCTCAATTCCAAGTCTGGAGAAGAAAGTTATGGTCATTTTAAATTTCCCCTA
>ML776916.1:442592-464639 GCA_009831015.1 Picea engelmannii | reverse complement strand
TGAATGAAGAATGGGTCATAGCAAGAAGCCATGCTAGGTACCAATTTTAAAATGAATCTAATGAATGAACACTAGAAAAATGGGGAAAGAGTGAAAACCTCATGGGAAACCCCCTCTTCAAAGTAAAATGAAAGAAAAAGACAACTTATAGACAATTTTGTTCTTCACTTCAAGATGGTCACACAAAAAGTGGAATTTTTTCTTAGTGAACATCTTGGTGAATATGTCTATAGTTTTTTTAGAGGAAGGGTAGTATCTCAAATCAATGATCCCATCATGAACCAACTCTATGATGTAATGCATGTGGATCTTGATGTTTTTTTTTCATTGTCGCTGCACTGGATCTTTGCAAAACTTCAGAGTGTCATGATTGTCACACCAAATGATAGTCAGATGATAGAACGAGATACCAAGCTCAGTGAGGAAAATATGTAGGCAAATTTCCTGAATGGTAATGTTACTACTCCTATGTGCTTGGTCTCTATACATGATAAAGCAATGACTGATTGCTTTTTGCTTGACCAACAAATATTGGGGTTTGAGCCCAAACTAAGAGTATACTCAGAGGTAGACTTGAAATATTTTTTTATCAAAAACCCAATTTGAATTTGTGAATCCCATGAAATCCAATGTGCAAACTATTGCATAGTGAATCCCATAAGTTGTGGTGCCCTAAACATATCTCAGGATGTGCATGGAAGCTCTCCAGTGTAGCTTATGCAGCTCCTACATGTACATGGAAATTTCCCCTACTGCATATGAGATATCTAGTCAGGTGTGGGTGATATGTAAGAGGCTCCCCACTATATATTGATACAATGTGTTGTCCACCAATTTTGTATCCCTTCCATCCTCGACCCTTACCCTGGAAAAAAAAGGTTGTGGTTGCAGACTTGTACTTGGTCATGTGGAATCTAACCAAGATATACTTGGCATACTTAGTCTACGACACCTTTATTCCTAAAGCATATTGGTTCATATTAAGACCAAGGAAAAAGTGAAGTGGACCCATGTTGGTCATAGAGAACCTGTCATGCAAAATGTCTTTGACAACAAAAATTATTGAGGAAGAACTACCTATGATCATATACATGTAGAAATAAGATCAACAACAAGTCATAAGTACTCAACATATAAACATTGGTATATGATTTACATATAAAAAAAAATTGAGAAATTAAATAAGAATCTAGCCTAGCATACCATTCTCTAGGTGCCTATTTGAGGCCATAGAGTGACTTTTTCAATCATCATACTAGATATGAGTTATGTATGTACCCCTAAGGTTTCTACATGTAGATCTCTTCTAAGAAATACCCATGAAAAAAGGCACTCTTCATGTCTATCTATTGAAATTCCCACCCCCTAACTGTTGCATTGGCGAGGGCCAACTTGATGGACTCCATATTTTCTACTGAAGCAAAGGTATCATCATAATCAATCCCATGGAATAATCCTTTGGAAACTAATCTTTCCTTGTACTTAATCACCTATCTATATGTTTCCTTTTTGGTCCTGTAGACCAATTTACATATGACAATATTATGATTTGATGGAAGTGGAACCAAGTCCCAACTATGGTTCTTGATGATGGAGTTATACTCCTTTTTAATAACTACTTCCCAGAAGGGATTCTGTCACGATGTTGAGATATTTGGTTGGGTTGCGTATGCCCAAAATCCTCAACATCGCACGACACCGACACCTTTCGTTTGGTAGCAAGGATTAACCAAGGTACTTGACCCATAATACGCCTTCACCAAGTCTTTGTTTCTTACTTAGTTATGTGTCTAGTAAATTTACTTAGTTAACACAATAGTAAAGAACAACAATCATACAAGTATAAATGAAATATATGTGTAGGTGACCAAGCCTGCCTAACACCCAAAAATATTCGATAAATGAAAACAATATACTGTCGAGATTAACTTGTGCTACCCACATAAAGAGTTTACAAGAACAACGAAACAACTAAGCTTCCCTTGGGTGATATCTCTTTATCAATTAATCCAAAGCTCTTTTCCTGCACAATTCATCTTTGGTTCCTGCAATTTCATCTCTCCTTTGTCCATTCCTGAACTTGGTTCAAAATTGTGTTTCCATCCTGATGTGTTCAAATGGTGCACTTCCTTGGCTTATATGGATTCCAAATTGGTGCGTCCTTTCATCAAGACAAGACACAACCTTTCATTCTTTGTTGAGATGAGTTCTCCCATAGGTGCACATCTCTTAGGTCTCACTCAAGTGCACTCCAAACATACTTGGTCAAATTCTATTTCCTTCAGTTATGGGCACCCAATTTTGTTGCACATGTTTTGTCAAACCATTGTTTGGCTTGCATCCAGAGTAAGTCATCTTGGTGTGCACCCATTGACATGGTGCACACCTCTTAACATGGTGCGCACACCGAAGGTGACCACATGCACCTTTATAACTTCATTTAATCCCTTCATTGGATCGAGTGCTTGTGTCACACATTTGTTCAGTGGTCTCGCTATGGGTGGGTGTGCGGTGTTTGGGTGCACACTTTCCTTCTTTGCCATAGGTGTTAGACCCTCCTCGGCCCCAAGTCATTGTCATTCTCAGAAATCCTAGTGCTAAAGATACCTTGTTATTCACCTTGAACTCGTGGATATTGTGCTTTCATTTCCACAATGCCTCTTCCTTTTCCTAGCAAACATCTTCTTTGGATCTTCCCTTCCAACGAACAAAGTACTCAAACTGATGATTCTTTCCAATTCCTGTCATCCTGTATGCCAAGATCTCATTGATTTGGATTTATGAGTGGAATGAAATGAATAACAAATTGAATATAATAACACAAATATATGGATAACAACAACATATATCTAGTGAACAATAACTTCTATTGAATAAAGAAAATAGGCTAAAACTGTAAAACTGCAGAACTGAAAACAACTTGCTCGAATGGTGGTAGCTATCTCTGAGAAGAGATGTGGCTTCTACACACATTCGTCTGAACATAATGATTACAATGAGGCTCCAAAGGCATTTTTAACATTTATAATGAATTCCAAAACCCTATACATCCAAAAACCTAACCCTAGGAGATGGAACACCAAAAGTTATGTGGGCCTCAATGGGTAAGTTGGTACCTCAAATTCTTGGGGTTCTAACTTTTGCATACGAACTTTGTTTTAGGCATATGATAACCCATTGGAAAGGTATTTTCGATAAATACACATTATTCCATAAACATTTGACTTCATATATAGTTTGACTGTGGCAAGAAAAAAAACACTGTTTAGGGCCCCAAAATGGCCCTAGAAGTACGAAAAGATGTACTGATAAGAAAAATTCCAAAATGATCCAGTTGGAATAGGTGGATGGCCACCAATATATACCTAGATGATGTGTAGGGATTCAAGATAACTCAGAAACTAAAAAACCTACAATTACAAAGAAATTTCATCATTACAGAGAAACATGTTGAACTAAAAACTGTCAAGAGGAGCCAGTTGGAATAGGTGGGTGGCCATCAATATCCACCTGGATCAATCTTCCCCCCTTAGGAAGAAATAGTCTTCATTATGTTGAGTGCCCCCATTAGGTGAGTAAATTTATGCTGAATTTGGCCTTGAGTGAACCACTTTCCTTGGTGCAGGAGTTGTCTTGCCTTGCAACTCGATAAAGTTGGATCCTCTGCTAGTGAGTTCCCTTGACCTATGTGTCCACTATATTATTAGTGGATTCATGTTCCATAAAGTCATGGTTGATATATGTTGGTTTCAACTATTCCATGATCTCTGAGGTGTTCAATAATGGTGGAAAATATGGCTAGAGGAGGTCCACATTGAACATTGGGTGCAAGCCAAGGAAGGGGGGAGTGTTGAGCTCAAATACATTGTCACCCACAACCTTGGTGATAGTGTAAGGCCCATAGAGAAGTGGAAGAATATTCCTATGGGGAATTGTAAGACGGTATTTCTAGAAATGTAACTAGACCTTATCTCCCACTTGAAACTTGTGTGGTACCTTGTGTTGATCATGGCATTGATGTAATTATCACTAGCTTTCTACAAAATATCATGGACTTGTTGGTGGATGTGCTAAATCCACTCAATGAATCTGGTGGATTTTTCAGCCTGAGACTAAACATGGGAAGATTATGTCAGTGTGATTGAAAGAGGTAGTGCAACATCAATGGGACCCAAGGGTTGGAATCCTAGCCCCACCTGAAATGGGCTATGGATGGTGGAACTATGGAGAGCCCTATTGTAGTTGTGTTGAACATAGGGAAGAATCCCATCCCATGTACACATATTCTTAGAGTTATACATGTACATGATGTGCACAATCATTCGATTAACAACATCTATTTGGCCATCAGTTTGAGGGTGGAAGGTAGTGGATTTAGTGAGCTTGGTATCCAACAGTGACGAAAGACTCGACCAAAATGTGCTGAGGAACCTGCTATCCCGATATGAGATGATGGTTTGTGGTATCCAAAAATGGACCCATACTCGTTCAAATAATATATTGGGAGTATCTGTTTCTATGATGCTCATCTTACAGGCTGTGAGAATGGCCATATTCAAAAACCAATCAACCACCACAAATACACAATCATTTCCTTACTTGGTGGATGGAAGGCCAGACATGTAATCCATCGAGATGGATTCCCAAGGCCTCTTGAGATAGGAAGAGGGGTGTATAATCCTTGCTTCTTGATGGATAGCTTGGAAATGGAATAGATAGTGTAAGATATGATATACTTGTTGACATCCTGTTGAAGTTTTAGCCAATAAAAATGTTTTTGTAGAATGACCACAATTTTCTCCACACCAAAATGTCCTGCCATCCGAGTGTAGTGAGCCTAGCAAATCAACTTTGCACACTCATTTTCAGGAACACAGAGGTGGCCCAGATGGCATAAAAATCCATCATGAATGTGAAAATTAGTGACATTCATGCATGTACCCAAGAGATGATAGGTGGTGGTGAAGTCTGTATCTCGATGATAAAGTTGGGGGCACTTAAATGCCTCATGCCCACAGGAATTTAGCATGGTGGTGAGTGCAGAAATGGGAGGTTGAATGAGGAAGTCAGCGACATGATTTGTGCTCCTCTTATACTTTATGTTGAGGTGGAACTGTTGCAGTTATGTGGACCACTTTTAATGGCAGTTGTTCTACAACTTCCCCTATGTCTGTATGAACTGTAGAGGCTTGTGATCAGTGTGGATGATTGTCTCCTTTCCAAGAATGTAACGTTTCCATTGACGACAACCTTTCACAATGGAATACATTTCATTGTCACAGGTGGGGTATTTCTGAACTATATCTGAGAGTGTCTCACTATGGTATGCTACTGGATGACTGCGCTGAGTGAGAAATACACCTACAACATAGTCAGATGCATCAATCTCAATATCAAATGGTTATTGCAGATCGGGTAAGGAGAGTACTGGATTTGAGCACAAGCGATGCTTCAGATCATCAAATGCTCATTTTTTTCCCTTATCCTTGCCACCACCCTTGGTCACTTGGCTAAGGGCCCATGAAATATGGGAGAATCCCAACATAAACCGTCGGTGGAAGTTGGAAAGTCCCAAGAAGCTCCAAATCTCGGTTAGTGTGGTCAGGGCTAGTCAGTCACAGATAACTTGGATCTTTGTTGGATCCACATGTACCCCATGCTCATCAACAATGTAGCCCAAGTATTGGACTTTGTTCATTCCAAAGGACAATTTTTCCAAGTTAGTATATAGCTTGTGTTACTGCAAAGTTCTCAAAACCTCCTGAATATGCTACATGTGCTACTCCCAAGTTCTGCTGAAGATGAGGATGTCATCCAGATATACCACCAAAAAAGAGTTGGTGAAGGGTCTCAATACATCATCCATCAACCTCATGAAATTTGTTGGTGCATTTTTTAAGACAAAGGGAATGACCAACCATTTGAAGAGACCTTCTTTAGATTTGAAATTTTTCTTCCATATATCATTCGGTTCGATCGAGACCTGGTGGTAGCTATAATTTAGGTCAATATTACTAAAGAAATTTTCCCCCTTGAGTTGTTCAAGAAGGTCATCAATTCGGGGAATTGGGTATCGGTTCTTGACTATGATTTTGTTTAATGCTCTACAATTAATGCAGAGTCACCATGTCCATTATTTCTTTTGCACCAATACAATCGGGCTTCCGTAAGGGGAGGATTTGGGTTTGATGTGCCCCTTTTGAAGAAAATCTTGGATCTGACGCTTGATTTTGTCATTTTCCATAACTAAGTGATGATAGACTGGTCCATCAAGTAGAGGTGCACCAAGGGTTAGATCAATTGAATGCTTGACTTGACAATGCGTCGGTACCCCAGTGGGTGAGGAGAAGATGTCTATGTACTCTTCCATGATCCCATCCACTTGCTGCTACTACAAAGAGGGGTTCTATGTATAGGTCATGGATGTGGAGGTGACCTTCTGCTTACTGTGAGCACATATCACAAAGAAGAAGAAATTCCCAGTCTGTGAAATGACCTTACTGCATTGTTTAGCAGAGATTAAACAAATAGTGGTAGGTGACGCTACCTATGGTATCATGTACAATTTTCTACCCAAAGTAATAATAACACTGCGGGGTCTAGACTCATACACAACATGTCACTTCCACAAATGTGGTTGGCCTAAAATAACATCACAAACTTCAAGACGATTAATATCACACAATACCTCATCTTTGAAGGGCTTGATGGCATAGGGAAGACAACACTATTGGATGACATGAAGATCTCTTCCTTGGTGAAGCTTGTAACACCATGGGGTTTGAGCCCCATATTAAATAATGTATTTGTTAAGTGTTGAGAGGACAGAGTGCCCAAACAATTAAAAGAGGTCAATGTTCCTAAGAAATGTAATATTTTCATCATTATTAATAATAAATACATTGTTGCATGCTACACGGACAAGGACTAGAGTTATAGGGGGATATGATTCCACAAGAGAGGGGGCTTGAGGGGCTAAGTGTTTATTTCATTTTTTAATTACCCATATTGTTTAATGGGGTGAATCAATTACGTGATCTTCTTGGGGGAAGGCCATGAGGTTCTTGATTCCCAAGAATTACATAAACCCATCCGTGGTTTGTTTGGGGGTTCATTATCTCCCTCACTCCCATTCTCATTCTTGTTCTTTTCTTGGCTACCTCACTCACACACTCACACATTAATTCATTCACTTTTTCATTCACTTTCTCATTGTTCACCCCTCTCGTGGATATTCCACTCCATTCATTCTTTCACTCATTCATCTTTCCTCATGCATGTCTTGGCTTGGGAAAGGAGGAAAAACTACTGAAGTGCAACCATGGTATTGTTGGTTGTATATATTGCTGGTGTAATCCATCCTTGAATCAAGGCCTGCATGTCTGAGATGCCTTGGCATGCGTCCATATTTTCTCATAGATGCAAGTCCTGAGAGTCCCAGCATGGAGATTCTAGACCAGCTACATTGGAGCCTTGGAAGGAGAAGGACATCCTGAGGGACTGTGTGACAGAGAAGGGATGAATTCCATTCTCTTGGGTGGTGTAGGTTGGGTAAAAGAGAGTTGGGTACTTGGATTGTTGTGAGTGTTGGGAAGACTATGAGATATTAAGTTCTAACTGGTTTAGGGAGCCAAGTAACACTCTGGAACCATCCTTGTGGATTCATATCCCTGGCTTAGGGGTGACATTGTTGTTTAGACTTGGAACAACAATGTCTATGGTTGGGTGGAACATCCATGGTTTGCAAAGTCGATGGTTTCTTTTATTAAAGACAAGTTTTCTTTGTTATAGTATTATTTATCTATGTATGATTTATTCCACTGTGTATGTATTTATTGTTGAATTCAATATTTAGAGTATGCATTCTTGCTGGTTATTGATGTACATGTCATATGATTCATTTATTTTATGTTTAACATCAATCTTGATCAATGCATGTGAATATTTCATTCATCCTTGTTATTTAAAGTTAGGATAGGGGTTGAATTAGTCTAGAGAAGGATTGGAAGTTAGCGTGCTTGGCCTGTGAGTGGTTGGGTAAGTTACAAATTGGTATCAGATCTATAGGTTGAAACACCGAGCTGGAATGGGTCAGATCCATTAGACAAGATATTGTGGTTGAGATCGAGTTAGGGCCTTGAAGTCATGAAGCTCAGGAGTATTGGCGTTGCACAGTCTGCACATAAACTATAACATCTAATATCCTTAGCAAGGGATTGAAGGATCATGACCATCCCTTTCGATTTTGGGAATGATCGCCACTATGGGATCAAGAGAGATATAGACCATTGGATCGAAGGGCATGTGAACAGGGGTTGTCTGATGGAGGTGAATAGGAGGTTGGGGTAAGAATTAAGTCCCATCCATCGGATCTAATGGATCGTACATCACTCGTCGATCGAAGCCAAGCAGAGAAGGAAGGACTTCATAATTTCACTGCTTCGATGATCTTGGTAAGAAGGCTAGAAATGAGCTACCAAAGGCTGGATTTGTGAAGCCCCATCAGTCATTTGATCTGATGGGAGGCATAGAGGGATCCCTAACATTGATCATGGTCAACCAACATGGACTTCTTTGGGAGTTTTCACTTCAGGATTTTTAGACTTTAATGAACTTTTATAACCCTGAGTCCTGGAGAGATGGAGTCCCGAAGTCCCATCGACCATTAGATGAAGCGATGGAATTAGGGTGTGTTGAGGACCATCAGATCTAGCAAGGGTGGAAGGATAACAAAGATTCAGAGTTTCAGAACCTTGCCACTCCAGATTTCGGTAGTTAGGGAGTATGGGGGTCTTCCGGAGAGAGAAGTGACAAAGCCCAGAGTTAATCACATCCGTTTGTTGTGGGAGGAGTGTGAGCCATCAATTTATTTCAGTGTTCAACTATCCAAGGGGTATCATGTGTTGGACTCAGAAGACTTCTGAAGCCCAGAGCTCCAGAGTCCTGTATTTGGTTAATGACGTGGCTTGTACCACGTGGCAGGGGGTCGTGTGGGGACATGTGTCACCAAGATTCAACACCTTTTAGACCCTGATATCTCTATTTTTGAGTTACACGTTTCACATGTTCCATGGATCCATGTCACCTTGGGTGACATTAGCGTGTCATGTCAGCTATGGGAGTATGTGACTTTGGGGTTTCCAAGTTTCTACTAGGGAAATGTGTCAAAGTCCAAATTCATGAAGGTACACAACCCATCGATCTAGGATTCCTTCGGGACCTTTCTCAACCGTTGGATTAAGAAGTGGAGTAGAAGAGTAAATACATCGACGGATTGTCACTCCGGGGGATTTGAGTGGCATGGGAGTTTAACATCCCAGAGCCCTAAACATCGAATTTCCGAATTGGTTGAGAACCATCTGTCTGAATGCTTGATTAATTCACAACCATTGATTTTTGTTGAAGCCTCCAGGTGGGGGGTAGAGCCATTCATTCAGTGGGAGATCAAGTCTCAACTGTTTGATCCTTGTCAGTGGATTTAGTGAATACTTTGGTGAAGTGTAGCTCTGAAAGGAATTGGAACTTGAAAACATAGAATAGTTGAAGGCTGAAGCCCAGATGAATTGGTCCCTACGTGGGTCTCATGATAAGGTAAAAAGGGCTCGGGAGGTAACCCAACCCTCGGTTATGTGGTTCGCACAAGACCTCGTGTGAAAGGACACAAAGAGAGGCTCTAAGGAAGGACTAAGATCATGAATTTGAACCATGGTCACATGAGACACGGTTTGAAGGAAGCACCCGTGTAGAATTGAATTCTGTATCAACTAAAGGATAACAAGGCACTATTATGTTGTGGATAATGAGGATAAATTCTTCATGAATTGACAATAAAAAGGACATATAGAATTGTTTGATAAATTTCTTTTATATGCATAATTATAACAAAATGGTGGCTTGCACATTTTTCAGAAATAGGGATTTAAACATATTAACTCAGAATGTGTATTGAGAAATGGAAGAAGGTGAGGGAGCCTCCATCCATGATAAAGAGGCTAGAGGTTAGAATATCAGAGTTGGTAATGTAGAGACATAATCCAATGGACACAAGGGCCGAGGGGAAAAAGAAACATTGATAGAAACTGTGAGAAGCATGAAAATAGAAGTGTAGAGCTACAAGGCAGACAACAAGAGGCTGAAGAGAGAGAAAAGTCAGATAAATTCTGAGTGTTGCAAATCTTAAATCAATTACAGAGACAAACAAATAATGGCTCAAAGAAAGAGGCAGAAGGCAGGTATCATGAAAGAAGAGATAACCACAAGAAGGCTAGTTATTCAATAGGTGTTAGAAGAACTCATAGAAACCACTCACCTCCTAACTGAATAAGAATGTATTATGCATCTGAAGAGGACATAAGTAGTCTAGAGGTGTCTCTCGTTAGGAACCAAAGAAGAAGGCATGATTTGGACAGTTTGCAAGGATATTTGAGGAATCTTAATCCACCATCCTTTGATGGTGAAAGAGAAAGGGAAGATGATGTTGAAGCATGGTTTCTTGGACTCAGAAGATATTTCCAATTTCATAACTATTCATCAAATCTAGAAGCCAAAATTGTCACCTACCATTTACATGGGAAATCTATTATGTGGTGGGAGCAACTGAAGCAAGTGGAACATATTAATCAGAATAGGATCAGTAGGAAGTAGTTCAAGAAGTATTTCCAAAAGGAGTACCTCTTAGAGCATTTCTATGATAAGAAAATGCAAGAGTTCTTTGAACTCAGGTTGGAAAGCATGACTATGGTAGAATATGAGAAGAAGTTCTTGGGGTTGTTAAAGTATGTCGGGTTCATAAATGGTGAGAAGGAGAAGTATGATCAGAGGAGGAAGGAATTCAAACCTCCTTTCAATAGAAATGAGCCTAATACGAATAATCAAGACCAGTATGCTAAGGATGAATCCAAGAAAGAAGACTCCTTGGGAAAAATGGGAAGACTGCCAATCTAATGTTGGGGGTACAAAGAAGATCACATGTACAAGTATTTCCCCCATAGAAAGGATAGAGTGAAGACTTTGCACAACATCCAAGAGGCTACAATAGTTGAAGACATGGGAAGGATTTATGCAACCTTAGATGATCGACAAGAAGAGTACCAATCCAACATGATCAAGGTGGAAGGTAGAGATAGAGGGAGACTTTCAGTTCTAGCCAATGTGAATATTGGACAGAAAAGTTCAATGGACCTACTACAGTCTTGAAGATGCTACCTAGGAGCATGAAGATGCCATGCGGGAAGAGTACCCGCAATTTTTTGAATAAATTTTGGAATTTTGATTCTTGTTTTGTATATGCACTGAGGATAGTGCCAAAATAAGGGGGAGAGGATGTAACACCCCGGGTTTTGAGACCCATATTAAATAATGTATTTTTTAAGTGCTGAGAGGATAGAGTGCCCAAACAATTAAAAGAGGCCAGTGTGCCTAAGAAATGTAATGTTTTTATCATTATTAATAATAAATACATCGTTGTTTGTTAGATGCATAAGGACTAGAGTTATAGGGGGCTATGATTCCACAAGGGAGAGGGCTTGAGGGGCTAAGTGTTTATTTCATTTTTTAATTACCCATTTTGTTTAATGGGGGAAATTGGTTATGTGAGCTTCTTGGGGGAAGGCCATGAGGTTCTTGATTCCCAAGAATTACATAAACATGTCCCTGGTCTGTTGGAGGGTTCATTATCTCTCTCACTCTCACTTTCGTTCTTGTTATTCTATTGGTTTCCCCACTCGTGCACTCACACATTCAGTCATTCACTCGTTCACTCACTTTCTCACTATTCAACCCTCTCATGGAGATTCCACTCCATTCATTCTTTCACTCATTCATCTTTCCTCATGCGTGTCTTGTCTTGGGAAAGGAGGAAAAACTGATGAAGTGCAACCTAGTATTGTTAGTTGTAGAGATTGTTGGTGTAATCTAGCCATGAATCAATACCCACATGTCTGAAATGATTTATCCTGTGTCTATCTTTTCTCACAACTGCGAGTCTAGAGAGTTCCATCATGGAAATTTTGGACCAGCTGCAGTGGATCCCTAGAAGGAGAAGGACAATCTGAGGGACTACATGGTAGAGAAGGGAGGGGGTTCATTATCTTGGGTGGTGCAGGATGGGTAGAAGAGAGTTGGGTACTTGGATTGTTGTGAGTGATGGGAATCTTGTGAGAGCTTGATTTTTGACTGGTTTAGGAAGCCAAGTAACACTCTAAAACTGTCCCTGTGGATTCATAGCCTTGGCTCAGGGGTGACATTACTATTGAGAGTTGGAACAACAATGCCTATGGTTGGTTGGAACATCCTTGGTCTGCAACTATTTAGTGGTTTCTTTTATTAAAGATAAGTTCTCTCTATTATAGTATTATGTATCTATGTATGATTTATTCCATTGTGTATGTATTTATCGTTGAATTCAATATTTAGAGTATGCATGCTTGTTGTTTATTGTTGTGCATGTTGTATGCTTCATTTATTTTATGTTTAGAATCAATATTGATCAATTCATGTGAATATTTCATGCATACTTGTTATTTAAAGTTAGGATAGGGGTCGAATTAGTCTAGAAAAAAACTGGAAGTTAGAGTGACTGGCCTGTGAGTGAATGTGTATGTTACAAAGACAACCAATGGTGTAGGGTTGTGAGTGCGGTGTCATCAACATGTCTAGTTGCTTGACAAACTTTACTAAGATCAGGTTCTTCTAACTTCCGCTATCAAAAATGAAATGAAGTGGAGTCCCCTTTACCCACATCTGTGAGTGAAAGAGGCATTCCCCTTCCTCTAGTTCTTCTGGTTCGCTTGGCTAGACTTTGGTGGTAGTGACAATGGTGTTGGCTTTGACATCGATAATACACTTCCCTCATTTTGGATTTGATTCAAAGTTAGAATATGCCTCTGACTCAGAATAAGTATCCCACCAGTCCTTAACATGGGGGATGGCCTTGAGGAGTGCAAAAGTAATTTTTTCCCTATTGAAAAAATTGTGGACCGAAAAATACCCTTCGAGCAGATTCAACCATTTCTCTACAACATCGACATCTATCAATACTTCAAATAATGGAATATAAAAATTTACTTATACCTTGAAGGGGGTTGCATGGCCGCTTGATGAGGATGCGTCTCCTATGGGAAACTACCAAAGGATTTGTGCAAAGTTATTAATCATTTCGTTCCTTTTTCGCTCAAGGTATTCCTCGAGCAACAATTTAAAAGGATCTCTTTCTCCATAATCTTTATTCTCATCCCCCATGAGTTGTTTTTAGGATCAGCGTGACTGATCTTGTAAAGGCTTGACTGGTTCAAGTCCCAACTTCTTGTACCCAAACCTTGTCGGGGACATGCACGAAGAAAAAAAAAATGAAGAGCAGACTGCTCTGATACTAGTGATCTGGATTTATGAGAAGAACATAATGAATAATAGATAGAATACAATAGCATAGGATATGGAGAACAACAACAAATATCCAATGAATAATAACTTCTATTGAATAATTAAAATAGGTTGAAACTGTAAAACTGTAGAACTGAAAACAACTTGCTCAAATGGTGGTAGTTATATATGAGAAGAGATGTGGATGTTATGCACATATGTCTAAGAATAATGATTACAATGAGACTCTAGAGTCCTTTTTAACATTACTCATGAATTCCAAAACCCTAGACATCCAAAAACCTAACCGTAGGAGATGAAACACCAAATTTTTTGTGGGCCCAAATGGGTAAGTTGGTACCTCAACTTCCCGAGGTCGTAACTTTTTCATACGACCTCTGTTTTAGGTGTGTGATAACCCGTTGGAAAGGTATTTTCAAGAAATAAACATTATGTCATCAAAATTTGACTTCATTAGTATTTTGACTCTGGCAAGACAAAAAACACTGTTTAGGGTCCCAAAACGACCCTGGAAGTACATAAAGATGTACTGACATGAAAAATTCCAAAATAAGCCAGTTTGAATAGGTGGGTGGCCACCAATATACACTTGGATGCTATGTAGGGATTTAGGATAACCTCAGAAGTGTAGAAACCACAATTACAAAGAAATGTCAACATTACAGAGAAACGTGTTGAACTAAAAACTGTCAAGAGGAGCCAGTTGAAATAGGTGGGTGACCACCAATATCCACCTGGATCAGTCATCAGCCTCCAATTCTATTCGATTTAAAATCATCACTAGACCATAGGTGGGTTCATTTCTCTTTGGGTCCTTTGAATCCATTCATCTTGGTTTCATTTGAATTATGTGAAAAACAAGATAATGGGATCTCAAGTGAAACAACAACTCTAGCTTCTAAGCGACTTCCTTGAGTTTCTCAAGTATCTTGAAGGGACCTTCAAACCTGCACACCCGTGATGGAGACATCCTGGTAAGTGGAATGAATTGGTTCCTACTCAACCTGATGAAGACTTGGTCACCTACATTGAGCTCCACATCTCTCATTTCCCGATCTTCCCAAGGCTTCATCCTTTCTTTCACACCTATAAAATGTGCACAATCCAACTCCAACTAATCCTCCCAACCTGTCATGAAGCTTAAGGCTGATGGGTTAATCCCATAATATCCTTGCATAACCATGTGTGGGCTGATAGGGTTTTTTCCCATTCGTCAATTCGAATGGATTGTAGCCCATCACAGAACTCTTCTATAGATTATAACTGAAATGCCCAACATATAACAACTATAGCTAGTTCGTTTGATCCATCCTCACATAGTGCAACAAGTATTCCTCCAAAATCCCATTGATTCATTCATTCTATTCATTTTTCTATGGATGGAAGCTGGAGCTCATAAAAAAATTTGTTCTGTTAAGCATGAACAGTGCTATCCAAAGCTTCCTGATGAACCTCTTATCTCTGTCTAAAACAATGTTCAACAAAATACCCCAATACTTCACTATGTTCTTGAAAAACATTTGTGTCACCTCTTCTTCCCCATAATTCATCTTCATCATAATGAAAAATGCATACTTGGAAAAATGATCCACCATGTCCATAATTATGTTGTACCCTACGCTACCGAAAATTGGGTCATGAAGTCCATTTAAACACTTTCCCATGGTTTCTATGGAGTTGGTAAAGGTTGTAATAGATATGCTTGCATCCTAGTATCAGCCTTGTCCTATTAACAAATAAGATAAGTCTGGACTAAGTTGAGGAACATACAAAGGAGATATGAAATCACAGGCACCAAAGATGAAGCGCATATGAGACAAGATTTGGATGAAGTGACGAAGAGAGAGCACCCAAGGGCATATCATTTTTTTGGTTGTTCTTGTAAACTCTTTCTATGGGTGGAACAAGTTAATATCGATACTCTATTGTTTTCATTTATCAAATATTTCTAGGTGTTAGGCTGGTTTGGCCACGTGCACATATCTTGTGTTTATACTTGAATGGTTGTTGTTCTTTACTATTGCGTTAACTAAGTAAATTTAACACACACATAAATAAGTAAGAAACTAAGACTTGGTGAAGATGTATTCTAGTTCAAGTACTCTGGTTAAGCCTTGATGCCAAATGAAAGGCATCGATGTCATGTGATGCTGATGATGTTGGGAGTTCGCAACCCAACCGAAGATCCCAACACCGTGACAGATTCCCTTTAGCCTCTACATAGGTACAAGGTTCTGAAGCTACAACCATGTTGCAGTGTGTGGGAATCACTATTTTTGTATTTGTAAGTGCATGAGGTGGCTCCTCAAAATGGGATCTCATCCTCTTCAGATCCATTGGATCCCCCACAAGGTCACCTGCTGAGTGTAGAGTGGATCGAGCCCATTTGGGCATGTGATGTGGATAGTCATATGCATGATCACCATATTTGGAATGTGATTTAAAAATAATATTTGATATCTGACCTGAATGGGTGGATACATCATCTGGAATGTCTAAAAAAAGAGGTTGTGTAGAAGTCTCTTCATGTGGCTCCTGAGATGCATGCATGGGTATCTCCTCGAACTGGACACTTCACTAATTGATGAGTTTTTAATTTTAGGTATCAATCAAACTATAAACCTTTACACCTTCAATATATCCCAAAAAGATGCATGTTGTGATATGAGTATTTAATTCCTTCCTCTTTTCATAGGGTACGTGGGCCCATGCATGTGATACAAATATTCAGAAGTGGGTGACTTCCAGTTCGATTCCACTCCAGGCCTCAATAGGTGTCTTGTGCTTCAAATATAACTGAGGAGATATATTATATATGTAGTTAGCACAATTAATTTATTCAACCCAAAGCTTGGAGTGAAGGGACTTTGCATGCAACATTCAATTCACCATCTCTTTGAGAGATCAATTCTTCCTCTCAACTATGTCATTCTGCTGTGGAGTATATGGAACTATATGATGTAACTTCATACCTGAATCATCACAAAGATGTTGGAAATCCTTTTTTACATACTCCCCCCCATTTTCTGTGAAAAGGGTTTTTATCTTCTTCCCATACTATGTCTTTACATGCACTTTGAAATCTTTGAGATGCTCAAAAACTTCAAACTTATTCCTGAGAAAATATACCCAAGTGTGCCTTGAGTAATCATCAATGAATCTCAACACATACCTCACCTTGTTGATAGAAGGGTCAAGAAAATGACCCATTAGGTCACTATGGACAAGCTCCAAGGGAGAGGAGTCTCTTTAATCCTTCCCTTTCTCAAACTTCTCTTGAGGATGTTTTCCAAGAATGCATCCTTGAAAAACTTCTTCATAAAAGTGTATGTTAGGAAATCCTTTGACCATTCCCTATTTTTTGAATTGTTACATGTACCTACAATTTATATGACAAGATATCTTGTGCCAAGGTCTATTATCAACAACAACATAATTAGTAGAAATGCAGGTTCATATTTAGAAATAAACTTAGATAATGTATACGATTGAGGATGGTAATTTACCTCTTTAACAAGCCCAAAGGGGTTGGATCCAATGGTGGAAAGAGAGGAGTTTTTCACCGTTGGGCAAGGTTCAATTCTCGTGAGGGTTTTACCTGGAGCCATGGGGACACCTTGAGGTAGTGGTCGAACGTGTGGTTGCACCCAAAGATACTATAATAAATGGTATTGTGACCCGTGCACACATAAGTGGATCAAAGCCCACCCCATGTCCTTCAACCTTTTGTCCCCGAGGTGTAGGACAGTCGGTGACGGAGTGTGTTGTTAAGCCACTCTGTGTTGTTAAAGTCACCGGTTCGAAACCTGTGGGGACAAAAAATCCAACCATGTTAAGGGTTGGTGTGGCTCAGGCCGGGTGTGATCCCCAGGTGATTTTGACAGTTTAGATTCCCCTGAGTCGCGGTTTCTCAAGCCACAGGTTAATCGCATCGCCAACAGCTCTCACACAAATTAACAAACAAAAAAAAAAAAATTACCTCTTTAACAACAATATTGGATTTGTCATGAATGCCATATATGGTCACAAAATATGGTGTAGATTCCACCCTTTTCCCTATGCCTATAGTGCTATTTGATAAACAGAGAGTAGATTCATGAAAATTTTCAAAACATGTAAGGAATTATCGAAACTTCAATTCGGGAGCTCTACTCTCCCTTGTCGGGTGAATTCCATTGGGAATCATCAACCATGAGGATGGGAGGACTCGTGCATGCAATTAAAGAAGATAAGACATCTTTTGTCACTTCTGTGTGATGAGATTATCCTGAATCGGGGATCCATGCATCGAGAGAGGAATGAATAGCAATCAAAGCATGAGACTTACCTCTCTTTTGTGGTGCTTTGTCTCCCAACTTATTTTTGGAATTCTCATGAATGTAGTCCCCAAGGTTGTTCTATTGGAGTGTCAATACCATGAGGTCTATTGTCTTCTTCAAGCATGATGATTCAAGGTGGTAATTGGGATTTGGTAACAACACTTTGTCTTTCCTCTCTTTCCTTTCCACCTTTGGGGATGGAGGAGTCATAAAATGATTTGAAATTGGAGTCCTTTCTTTGCTTGGGATTGTTATTCCCTTTTTGTTTCTATTGGTCTTTATATTTGATTTGTTTCTCTCATGAACAATAAGTTCATGCACTTTGGAGCTCTTGATTTCTCCCATTTTTATGAGCTTGTCTTACTCATGCGTTAGGGACTCAATGAACAAATCCAATGATGTCATCTTCCAGTTGCTACGAATGTGACCCTCACTGTATGGAATATTGAGACAAATATTGCAAACTCTGAACCAATTTTTGAAAAAATGGTAAGGATCATCTGTTTTTCTTGCGTAGATTTGTCAACACTTTATCCCTTTAGCTAATGAAGAAAGGACTTGAAATTCATGAAGAAGTCATAGATATTATCAAATCTTCTTGGATCCAATGAATTCAACTCAATATCGAGCAGGTGGCATCTCATATCATCTTTTTTTCCAAAGAGACCTTCCAGAGTGGTCCAAAGACCATTTGGAGTATCACAAGATTCAATTTGAAGCAATATCTTGGGAGACATTGACATGCAAATGAGACCGAAGGAATCATCCATGCAGTTGAAGTATTTTTATTTCTTGATTTTTAATTTTGGTTCCATCTCTATTTCCATGGTTGTTCGGTACAAGCCTCTACCTCTAATATGAAGTAGGATTTTTAGCTTCCACTAGAAATAGTTGTGTGCCGTAAGTAGAGTTGACAAGGGAAAATCCATTCTTTTTTAATTTTGCAATCTTCTATACCTGAAAAGGAGTGCATGTGTGACTTTCTCCTATCAACCTATGGGATTTGATACCATGTGAATTTTTAGTGAAACCAACATAGAGAGAATATCTAGTACAAATTCACACAAATCTTGCAAAAGAAACACAGAGGGAGAGAGAGAGAGAGAGAGAGAGAGAGAGAGAGAGTATAATGAATTGTATTGATTCAATGTGAGAATGAAATAATACACATGATGTACTCTACATGGCTGAAGTAGTGCACCATATTAGTGATATAGAGATATCTGGACACACATTGACATAAAACAGAGTGAAATGCCACCTAGTCCTAGTTACTCAACCATGCAGTCATCAGTTAATTAGTGAAGACAAGTGAAGTGGAGAGAATATCATGCATGCACATGGGTAGCACCTTATTAGTGATGATCCCAAGGTAAGTGCACCTTTAGTAGTGATTATCCCAATGCGAGCATGCAACACTTGGTGATAACACTAAGGTTTCCATACATGACTCAACTTCACTACTCCAACTGACGTACAACTAAATGATGATTGAAGAGGAGTGGTGACTTTATTTTAGGAGGGAATATTCTCATCTGTGAATGGCACCCTCGACTTAAGAAAATAACTACTAGGTGGGTGTGAGTGTGAAATATCTCCAACAATTCCTTCTATAGGTTCCCTAGAATAGTAACCCCCATTGCATTTTGGTGCCCATGCCATTTAATCCCCTTATAACTAGGATTTTGATTAGTCTACATCCCATAGTTGAAGTTGCATGCATTTCTTCTCATCATGTTGATAGCCTTACCCTCCAAAATACCACATTTATGATTGGTATTTGTTGGATTCTCATGTATCATAAGACCTATGATTCATCCATATAGTAAAAATTCTTCATTTTTATGCCACCATTCATTGACCCCCTAAGGAGATTGTTGTTATTTCCCCTACCCTTTATTACTTCCATTTTAAATTTTCACGTTCAATATGACTACCATCTGGGTGTTTTCTTGGGAATTTATCTCCTTTTTCATTTTGTATCTTCATTTGATCTCCCTTATGATATTCCATTTGGATATCGTGTCTTTCAAGACAATGGTTAGATGTGTTGTATCCTCTCGATACCCCTTTTCAAAGATTAAGATCACCATTTACCATTTTAGTACTACATATATTTCCCATCCTTGTTGCACACTTTTGGAAATACTAGGAGGGATTTACTCCATCCTTTAAAAAACCATTTTGAAATACCAAAAGGAACTCATTTAGAAAATTCACCTCCTGACACCCTTTTGAAATTACTAGCAAAGCCTTGTGCTTTTACAGTACTTGGTTTAGTTTGTGGAAACATCCCTTTGTTTCCCTTGTTCAAAGCCTATGAGATGAGTCACAGTTGTGTTCCATGGATTCTATTCAGTTCCCATAGAGTCCTATTATAATTTTCATGTGCCTCTCTAAGTCATACTCATCTCATGTTGCCAGGTTTTGACCCGTAGTTGTCCTTGTGGTTTACTGATATGTCCTTGAAAATTTGTTTGCCCAGTAATCAACCATTCCCCATGGAATGTTTTAAGTCACTTCCAAGTAAACCTTTCATTTATGCTCTAAACAAGGAAAGTCTTGAGTCCACCTCTCATTTCCTTCCCATCCCCCCTCAGTTTTATCATTTTTCAGTCATGCCATGGATGATGATGCAACACTTCTCCAAGCTCTCCTTGTCTATGTTAAGCCCTAATATTGGCTCATTACCCCTTAATTGGGGATTTAGGTCATTAGTTGTAATTATACCTCCTAGTCTCCTATATATACCAATGAGACATTTTCATTTTGAATCATCTTGTACTTGAACATTTAAGTGAGGTAAAAGGAGGTTGCCCCCTCAAAAAGGCTTATTATATGAAATTATCTCTTTTTCAAGGTGTTGAGTGCTTTTTCTGAGGATTTTCTATGCTATATTGATATTTGGTTCTTAACATATGGTATCAGAGCTCAAGGTCTTAGGGTTTTGCTGCTACATCTGAGACACCTTGGAATTTTCAATATAACTTTTTTTCTACAATGTTTCAGAAGGAACGGCTTGGAAGATATTTACAAAACTGATCAAGGTACGTTGGGTTCAAAATTCAGCTCATGAGGCCTTATACTTTTAGCGATACAGCCTATACAAGATAGGGTTCTGGAATCATCCTGAAATGAGTCATTGTGGAATTTTTGCTATAAAAACTTTTTTGTAACATTTCAGACCCTGAAATCTTGAGGATATTTACATAAATTAGTAAGGTATCTATGGTAAAATTTTTAGCTTTTGGGTCATATTAAATGTGTAGATACACCCTGTGTAAGATAGGTTATCTGACTAGTCCTATTGACTAGTCTCAAGAAGGTGTTCTAGGTAAAACAATCATAACTTCTTCCTAGAGTATCCAAATTGCATGGGACTAGTTTCATTGGATCATGGACAGTTTGTAGTATTTTTGGTGTGAGTTTTAGAATTTTATATCAATTATTTTGTGCGGGGCACACTATACAAGTGAGATCTCTTGGAAAGGACAAAAATCGGCAAGTTGTGGGGAAGTTACCGTAAATTCCACTTGGCACATCCAATTTTGATCAGACCTGTGGCATTGCAGAGAAGAAATATCAGAGAAATACATAAAAGAAATTTTCATACCCATAAGGGCCGAAATTTGAGAGATACAATAGAAGAAATATTGTCTAGCAGAACCACCTCAAAATCAAGGTTCAAAAGTGATACTTGGCCAACATGCCACCCAAAAAGGGAACTTCTACAATGTAAGGTAATAGTCCTAATTGGATGGAATATCGTGTAATGAATTGGATGGAATTAGCACTCCTCAAACCCTCAATATCGAAGATACATCAAAAATAAAAAGGTAATAGTCCTAATTGATTCTGGCAGTACTCATAATTTCATTCACTATAAATTAGCCAAAGATCTCAATTGCTTTGTATATACAGTGCCAGAGTTTCAAGTAATGATTGCATATGGAGGAACTATCAATTTCTTAGGAAAATGAAATAAGATCAATCTTACTATGGGGGCATATGTAATTAATAGTGCAATGATTGCTATACCCATGGGTGGTGCAGATGTTGTACTAGGAATCCAATGGTTACAATCATTAGGAACAATGGCTTTTCATTTTCAAGAAATTTTCATGAAATTTTCATTGGAAGGAAAAGAAATTGAGTTAAGAGGTATCACAGGGAAACCCGGTAAGGTGATAAGCTCTAACGACATTACAAAATTATTGAAAAAGGGGCATCAAGGCATTATTGCACAACTATGCTCACTAGATGTTCAAACATCTAAGCCATCTATTCCTCAAGATCTCCAAAGTATCATTGATAAGAATTCCAAAGTATTTGAAGATATTCCCAAAGG
>ML776916.1:392756-440750 GCA_009831015.1 Picea engelmannii | reverse complement strand
AAGTTTTGAAGTAGGGGATTGGGTATTTTTAAGACTACAACCATACAAACAGATGTCCCTCAAGAAAGCCAAGAAGGATAATAAATTATCACCAAAGTACTATGGCCCTTATAAGGTGTTGCAAAAGATTGATACTATGGCGTACAAATTGGAGCTGTATGCATCTTCATGAGTACACCTAGTTTTCCATGTTTCATGCTTAAAGAAGGTTATAGGCGACAAGATCTCAGTTCAAACTATACTACCAGAACTTGACGAGGAAGGAAAAATCATATTGGATCCTGAAGCCATCACTGACACAAGAATTCGCTAGCTGAGGAATAGATCCATTTCAGAGTATCTCATTAAATGGAGGAAACTACTGGCTGAAGATTCCACTTGGGAAGATGAGTCTTTTATACAGAAACATCCAAAGTTACTCAAGCGTTCCGAACAACACTTATCTCAAGGGGAGGGGCATGTTAAGCCCTAATATTGGCTCATTACCCCTTAATTGGGCATATTATATTAGTAATGTTATTTTATTTATGTCAGCTTTAGGCCATTAGTTGTAATTATACCTCCTAGTCTTCTATATATATTAAGGAGACATTTTCATTTTGAATCATCTTTTACTTGAACATTTAAGTGGGGTAAAAGGAGGTTTCCCTCTCGAAGAGGCTTATTATCTGAAATTATCTCTTTTTCAAGGCGTTGAGTACTTTTTCTAAGGATTTTCTATGATATATTGATATTTGGTTCTTAACAGTCTAGCCCTTGCATGAATCTACCAAGATCAAAGGTTTGATACCTGAAATCTTCCCCCATTTCATCTTCGAAATCCCTAAATATATAGGCTTGAGAGGCACAAAAACCATGAGAAAATGAGGGATATAGTTGAGTATATGGCTCTTTAAGTCTTGGATCATATCCTAAAGTGAATCCCAAGCATGAGGGTCGAACATATCTAACTCAATCTGAAGGAGACCCATAGATTAAGGTGGAGGAGAACCCCCTTTTCTCTCAACAAGAATGATGCTCCCCCCCAGTGAGAGATAGGGTGCCACCCTAGCAGTGGCACTCCCCTATAGTGGTATAGGGGGCGCCATGGGACCACCTATTGGCCCTTAACCAATTTTTGGGGAACCTTGGTCAGGTTTGACCTACTTTGGGACTTTGACATGCTGGTCGAAGGCGGAGCGCAAGTCGAAGCAAAGATCGCAGGATATTGGCCCCTTTTTAAAGAATTTTTGGGATTAGGGTTTATGTAACAGGTATGGGGATGTCAGCCCATGGGTTTACCCATGTTTAGGCCCTTTTGTAATGTATAAACATAAATATTGGTGATGTAAGTAGTGGTGAATGGATGGATGTTTGGTTTGGTTGATGCTAGGTGCTAAGTATTGTGCTAAGTGCAAGTAATTGTAAGAGGATCTGTGCTTAGTGTATGGTCATTTGTAGTGCTTTGTGCATAGACTGTGTGAGGATACCTTGTGCTATAACTCGGGGAAGGAGGATCTGGTAAGGTGCGTGCAAATCTTCAGTCCTCTATGGAGTAGGGTTTTGATGCTTTGTGCCTATAAGAAGCTTGGCATAAGATAATAAAGAAGAGAAGAGTTGGTGGACATAGACCCACGCTAGGGTGAAACACGTATATCCTGTGTTATGGTTTCTTTGTGCATTATGGTTTTTATATTGTTTATGTGATTAATGCTTAGTGAAATAATGTATGTTTAGATGAATATGATATCTTAGTGACTAATGATGTGAATGAATGATAGATCTGATCTCTTTCCATATGTTAAGTGCTTAGATGTGTTATATCCGGTTGAATACTGCATGGTTCTGTAACTAGGGTTTGGATTTGCGATGTGAATAAAGGTTAAATACTGATGAATGTTAACTGCCAAGTGCTTTGTTAAGTGGTGTAATCATAGATTTGTGTCCTAGCTAGGTTGTAAACACTTGAGTCCTGCAACCACCCCTGCCTCTACCTCGGGTGAGACTTCATCTGCTTCACAGGTGTTGCCTAAATGGCTGGTAGTTAGGGTTTTGTTGGTGTTTTTTTGAAGCGTTGAACCCTAGGTATTCCCCTATGCCAACAAATGGTTCCATTGTTGAGACCTGAAACTATGATTGCTGGGAACTGAAGAAAATAAATCTATGTGCATCGATCTGTTGCTTTAGTGCTCAGTATTCTACTTGACTTGTGAATCGTTGTGCTGAGAAGAGAAGTCCTATCTGAAGAAAAGAGGTAAGATCTTGAAGCTTTGTGCTTTGAGAAAGGCAAGATAAGTGATTTTTTCTATTTCAAAAGTATGGATCTAGGTATGTTTGATAAATTTTGTCCTAGTCTGAAAACTAGGGTACCGTTAGAAGAAAGAAGATTTGATATGAATAGATCTGATAGAAGCAATGAAAGATATGTTATTCCTATTCATAGAAAGAATGTTTGGATTGACAAATGCATGCAGGATCCTAGAAATATTTTTTTGCAGATTAGTTACTATGACCCCAGTGCGCAGTACAGGAAAAAGTTGGGGATCATTTAAGAGAAAAAGAGGATTAACTCTTTATTACAGTTGTAGAAGACCGAGACACCTTTCTAAGGAATGCCCTGGTAGAAGACCTAGTTATCTTTGTTGTAAAGCTATGGACCATGAATTTTTGGATTTCCCTAGAATGATTGCTAAGCTTGAAAGAATGAATATGGAACAAGCAAACCATGAGAAAGGCCAAGAGACTAATATTATGGCAAAATCCCAGAAAGAATCAAAGACTGTATTAATAAAGATGAAAGAAACCCTGAATGACCACCGAGACACTAATCTATCAGAGATATTAAAAGACAAAGAATGCATAGAAGCAAGAATAGGAGACTTTGACATAGATTGTGTTCTGTATGAGGAAACACAGGTGAATATCATGATAGAAAGAACTTGGGAAATTTTGGGAAAACCTGATATGATTCCCTCATTGGGAGGAATATGATTATTTAGAGGAAAGCTAATAAACCTATGTGGAAGACTTACCCAGACATCTATGAGTGCTCATGGAACTTTGAAAGAGGAATAATTTGAGGTCATTAAGTTTATTGATAACAATGCCCCATTTGCTATTTTTCTAGGAAGGACCTGGATTGAGAAAGATCATATCCGAAGAAGAAAAGAAGAGGAAGCCCTAGAACAGAAAAAACAAGAATTAACAGATTCCATGACTAGGAGAATAACACACTTGATATATAAACAAGAGAACAAGTCGAAGCTGCTAAGGACCAGGGATCTAGTTGCTGAGGCTAAAAGAACATAGACAAACTTTAAGAACCTATCCATATAAGAGACTAGGGAACCTACTCCAGAAAGAGAAGAAGTATTACACTCAAACCTTATGAAAGAACGTCAACAGGGAAAAGTTACTATGCCAAGAGAAGATAAGAATCAAAATGGGAAGAGGAACCCAGTAACTCAGATTACAGGAAAAAAGGCTAGAAATCACAACAAGAAGAAATCAAAGTTAGAAAAATTACATAAATCTCCAGAAGGAGCTTCGCAGAAGGAAGGCTTCCAGAATTTGAACTTTGTCAGAATATCAGTACAACACAAAATGGAACTTCGCCATGGTGGAGAAATATAACCATTGGAGGCATTATGACCGTTAGACCGTCGCTCCTGAACTGTTAGAAGAGAAGTTATGGACCAAAATCTCTCCATTGGACCTATAGGAACTCTCCATAATGAATGGAATTTCATTGATTAAGTCTTTTTGACCTGTTGGAAGAGACCGTTACGGTGTTGTCTATTTATTCCATCGAGCGTTGAACCAAGAACATTTTTTCCAATTATGATTATCCGAGCCCACAGAGAACTAGTTGATTTCACATAGTGATCATTGAGACCTCACCACCCATTCTATTGCATTGAGTATTTGTTCATCAACCTGAGATATCTGATCTTGAGCGTGCATGTCAGATGACATTAGTGTAGTAGAAAATTCAGTAGAGGAAACTCTAATCGATCTAACGCCTGAGAAGGTAATGTCTACAAGAGTTCAAGATTCATCGACGAGAGGAGTGCAAGCCTCTCCATCGACTTCTCGTGGATATAGACCATCCCAAGCTGTGAATGAGAAAAGAACCAAGCATCAAGATGACTTGGCTAATGTGAAGTTAATCTCATCTATCCTGCCCAACTACATCCCACCCCTGGTTAGTGTTGTGATTCGTGATAGTGTCCCGAGGGACTTCGACTACACAGTCATCACTGAGTACCTCCTGAAGGGAATAAAAGTAATCAAACTGTAGTTGGAGAGGATTCCAACCTTGAATATTAGCAACTATAATCTAGGAGACCGCAAGAGCTATGGCATGCTCGCAAATCACAAATATCTGACCAAGACGAAGGGGAAGAAGTCGAAGATCATCCCCCAACCATGGACTATGGACATCACAAGGTCCACTATCTTGAATGTGATGAAGAAGCCACATTTTGGAAGGCACCAGGAGGTTAATGCATGTGTTAAGCTCCTGTTGTCATGCTTCCATGGTGGTTATGTGTGGTTGGACAAGCGTATCACTATCAATCTGATGCTAATCCATAGGATCACCGGATTAAGCATGCAGGGACCAAACCAACATGAATTTTACTCAGGGAAGGCTACAGACTGCACCCTGACACAGAGGATTAAAGACACCTACAACAATGTAGATAAGGCGACGTGAGGCTACAAGGTATCCTCCATTAAGAATGGCACAGTGCACCTTTTTTTCCAGTTAATTGCTAGTAAGCTAGTCCAAAAGAACAGACCCATGCAGGTAATAGGGTTTGTCATTAACCTCGCTGGAAAATGCATGGAAGGACTCTAGATGAACTGGGCTAGTTACTTAGTCAACCAGTTAGAATTGGATTTCTATGAAGCTCAGGATTAGGGCTATGAGTTCCATTTTAGCTAGTTGTTGATCCTCATGCGTTTACTGCTTGGAACATGCTATAAGGTGTGACCTTCCTTGACATTGAGGCATTCAATATGCTTGCTATGAAGTTCACCATGCTCTGGTATTCAAGCGATATGGGGAAACAATGGAAGTCGAATGCAGTATTCCATACCTACTACCTGCAGCTGAAGAGGGCTATTGAGTCTTTCCCTCGTATGACACTGAACACTCTGGATAGGTTCAAGCCTCTTATGAAGTTTCATGTAGATAGGCACTTTATTTATATCACTGGGTGCATAGATGAAAGTAAAGAAGAGATTTAGTCCTACTACAAGCTCACAGAGGATGACCTGGAAGAAATCACTAAGGAATGGCCAGTAGAATTCCTTATACCAGTCGACCAAGAAGAACTATCTGAACTCGACCTCATTGGAAATCTGGTGGTTACTCATGAAGAGTATGATGCACCCAATAGTAGCAGGAAGAAAAAGAAGGAATATGTACAGGAAATATGTAGCACATCAAAAGAGACTGCATCCAATTCATCTAGCAGAGGAGGTAATGACAAAGTGAAGAAAGAAGAGAAAGAAGGGGAAGAATATAAGCAGAAGCAAGGTGAAGTAACACTACCACAGAATCCCCCTGATGATGCAGATCCATATAAAAAAAGAAAGGTTTCCCCCATGGAACCTACATCATAGAAGAAGTCTAAACCTAGTGAGCCAAAGATGTAGACTGTGCTCACAGTCGATGACATCAACTTCATTGTCACAGTTGTATCAAACGCCTCAGAAGATATTTTGAAAACATCTGAAGAAAAACAAGAATCCATTTATGATAGAATTGAGACAGAGCTAAGAGGTGTACAATAAGCCCTTCACTCCAGCCATGCAGTGTCCAGTGCACCCCCACCATCAGATGAAACAGAGTTGGGAGATGATCCTGCCCAACTTCTCAGAATAGTTGATGTGACCGAAGCTTGCCTTCATTCTATGTAGGAAGAAAAATAATAGGCCATAGTGGCCTTGAAGAAAGCATAAGAGGAAGTCATAGAGAAATGTTGAGTTGTGCAGTAGGAGAAGGATTACCTCCAAACCAAGTTCGAAGAGGATAGAGTGCAAATCCAACAGGATAAATAACAAATGCTTGCAGAGCAGGTTGGAGTTAAAGAAGTAGTCTGCAGAGAACTTCACTCTGTGACAGGATTAGAGAAAATGGAGGAAGACCTAGTGGAGAATCAAGTGGTGAAGCTTGCTGAAGCCATTCAATAGCTTCAACAAAGAGTCATAGAACTAGAGATAAAAATAGTGCCAAGAACTTCACAGGAAGTGTGAGACCAAAGAGAAGAAACTACCTAGAGTGCAGTTGAAAGGATCAAAGAATTAGCTGTGGAATGTAAATAGCTAAGCAGTCGTAGTGCCCACACTTATGAGCAAGTTATCGAGGACCATGAACTGAAGGAATTGGAGTCACATCTCCAGGAGGAAAAGAAACAAGCAGTAGTAGTACAAGTGTAGTTGGAACTCCTGTCAGTAGTTGAGAGGATGAAAAGATCCCAAGAAAAAATCACAGCTCAACAACAGGTCCATGCCATACAAAGAAGAGTCATGGAAGTAACTCAAAATCTACAGCCAGTCCAAGATGTAGATTGCCTACTTTTTGAGGAGATTGAAGGCCGAGGAGTAGATATAGAACAAGTAGTCAATTTGGTAGAAAAATGCTTAGAGGGACCTGTAAACGAGGAATTTATTCAAGAGTTCACTGAGAAGGAGGCCTTGGTGCAGCAGTAGATCGAAGTAGGTCGAGCCAAGATCGAGGATTTTGAGGCAGACTTACCCATACCATAGTGACTAGGGACAAGTCACAGGTGAGCGTTGGGGGATTTTTGGCCGTTGATGAAGTTTTGGATAAACTTGGTTAGGTTTGACCTACTTTGGGACTTTGATAGGCTGGTCGAAGGTGGAGCGCAAGTCGAAGCGGAGATCATGGTATCTCAACCCCTTTTTAGGACATTTCTGGGATTAGGGTTTATATAACATATATGGGGATGTCAGCCCATGGGTTTAACCATGTTTAGGCCCTTTTGTAATGTATAAATAGAAATCTTGGTGATGTAAGTAGTGGTGAATGGTCGGATGTTTGGTTTGGTTGATTCCAGGTGCCAAGTGAAAGTAATTGTAAGAGGCTTTGTGCTTAGTGTATGGTCATATGTAGTGCTTTGTGCACAGACTGTGTGAGGAGACCTTGTGTTGTAACTTGAGGAAGGAGGATCTGGCGAGGTGTACATAGATCTCTGGTCCTCTACGGAGTAGGGTTTTGATTCTCTATGCCTGTAAGAATCTTGACAGAATATAATAAAGAAAAGAAGAGTTGGTGGACGTAGCCCCACGCTGGGGTGAACCATGTATATCGTGTGTTATGGTTGCTTTGTGCATATGGTTGTTAGATTTTTTATGTGATTAATGCATAGTGCAATAATGTATGCTTAGATGAATATGATAGCTTAGTGATCTAGGAGGCTCCCCAGGCTCAGAAAATGCTCAAAAATCAAAGTTCTCAGAATTGGATGAAACCAATTCCGTTGTGATCGGCTCATTGCACTGATTTTGGATGTATATTCATTTTCTCAAATGGTCTTCGTATGAGAGAGTTATCGCATTCTGATCGTATTCTCAAATAGGTAAAATGTCAAAGGTCAAACTGACAATGCTGATGTCAGTATGATGACAGCATGACATCACCAATGACACCTCATGATGTAGACTTGGACCAATGGCAGTGTGACAAGTAGCAACAGTTGACTAGGAAAATGTGGATGGAAAATCCAATCAGAATTGGACACATGGAAAAAATTGGTCAAATGTTGAGGTGCCACATAGCCCAGGCATGGGCAGCCACATGGAACCAGGTCAAGGTTGAGTGGCAAGTTTCATAAAAAAAAATTGGGGGTCCATGGGTTTTGAACCCATGAACACCCACCAAGCCAAAGCCTTTGGAAAAGCACCAACACCAACGTGCCATACATAGGACTTATTAACATAAGTCAAATATATATATTATAAGCTTTGTATTGTATTAAGGTTGGTGCAAAAGGGGTTGGGTCTAAGCCCTAGCCCATGGTTTCATGCAGCATTGTGACCACAGGTCAACAAAAAGGGGGCACAGTCACAACCACCAGGGCGTGTTTGCAAGGAAGGTCCCATGGCATGCGCCCTAAGACCAGGAGCTAGCACGTTTAAGGGGGCAGCGCTTAGCCCTTTGGGCTAGCGCTTGGCCATATGGAGTGCATATGACCGATAATTGGGGGCGCACACTCAGCCAAGGGGGCTTACTGTGTAATTTTTAATTAAAGTGGATTTTTGAGTTATAGTTAGCCCAGAATTGGTATTTTGCCTGATATTATGACCAGAAAATGGTTTTTTTTTGGGATATCTTGGCCATTTGGAGGGGAAGTCGATCCCAGAAAGAGGCCAAATCTTCAGGAGAAGTTAGGCTTCTCTTGTTGAGCCTGAAACTTATATAAACCAAGCCTTTTGGAGCTTGAGGGTAACTTTTTGATGCAGGGAATTGGAGGAGCAATTTATGTATTTTGGCTTTTTTCTCATGTTTTGAGAGGCCTTTTTGTCATGTTTTTGAGAGAATTTAGAGGAAGCATACATGTGTCTGAGCAAGGAGGTCTTGCGCAACAGATCTGAAGTCTGTTATGTAACAAAAAGGATCCATTGTAAAGAACTTGAACATTTGAAGATTAATAAAGAGTTCCTTCACTTGGAAGTGGACCCGGAGACGTAGCCATTCATTGGTGAACTCCGCTATCAATCTCTTATTGTCTTTATCTCTTTTGTTGTTGTTCATATATCTATTTTTATAGCATGATTAATTAATAGATGAACTCTTTAAACAACTTTAATCATCTAAATAAGACAATTGTTTATTATTCCTTCCATTTTTGGATCACTTAGTGCCTAATGATGTAAATGAATGCTAGATCTGATCTCTTTCCATATGCTAAGTGCTTAGATGTGTTATATCTGGTTGAATATTGCATTGTTCTGTAACTAGGGCTTGGATCTGTGATTTGAATAAGGGTTAAATACTGATGAATGTTAACTGCCAAGTGCTTTGTTAAGTGGTGTAATCATAGATCTATGTCCTAGCTAGGTTGTAGACACTTGAGTCCTGCAACCACCCCTGCCTCTACCTCAGGTGAGACTTCATCTGCTTCGCAGGTGTTGCTGAAAGAGCCGATAGTTAGGGTTTTTTTGGTGCATTGTTGGAGCATGGAACCCTGGGTTTGTCCCTGTGCCAACACCACCTCTAGTATGGGAAGGGGGGCTCTACCCTTCATAAATGCTAAAAATGGGTCGAATTTTCTAAGGGAAAGTTTGTTTTGACCTAGAAATGATGGTATTCCTCCTCCCATATGACTTAGAGGTCATGAATAATTGTTTTAATGGTTTCAAGGGGTGAAAATACCTCACAAAGGGAAAGTGACACTTGTGAAGGTGCATACGACACCTACGATAGTGAATTTAACACTTACAGAGGTGACACTTGCGACACTTAAGGTGAGAAATGAAAATGTGACATTTTGGAGTGTAACATATGCCCCCTAAAGTGTGAGGTCAAAAGAGAAAATGATGGCTGAAACACTTTACAAATTCTTTAACGAAAGTGTGCTGGAGTGGGAGAACCTAGCAGAAGCTGCAAAAAATCATTAAACAATATTAATTTATGTTTTATTTCCAAGGCATACATACTTATGCTCGGAATACGAGATGAATCAAAGCATGGCCAACAACCAATACACTATGTATCCATGGGAATACTGACTAAGGATACAACGACCAAAGATACAATGTGGATCCATACCTCCTTGACATGAAATGATCTCAGCCATGAAAAAATATACAGTGGAGATACAAGATGAAAAAAAATAGCTACAAATCAATACAATGTGGATATATGTGACAATATATATTTATATATTATCATGCTCAAATGATATCCATCGCAGCCTGGGAAAAGCACATAACAAAGTGAGTGCCCAACCCAGGGTGTTCGTCTTGATCCCAACATGATATGAATCTATCCATTTGAAAAGATGATTTGATGTCAAACATGGTAGAAACCACTTGATTACTGGTCATCGAGGTAAATCATTAACAAGTGTGAGGGAAATCACCAATGATGGAAACGAATCCCAAGATACCCTAGTACATTCTAGTGAATGTGAATAAATGAGATAAGGTCGAACATTCATGGAATCATCCAATCATAGGTCAATGATGTAAACCCACTATCAGAAGAGAGGAGGCATGCAGGTCCCAAGGTACTAACTAGTTTCTAAGTCTAATTCCTGGATGATGTGTTGAAGTCAACAGGAAAAAACTTGTCGAAGGAGGGCATTGATGTATCCCCCATCATCGACACAAAACTGATGCAGGAAAGTGATGTAAAATGGTGAATCAAATGAGTATGGACTCACATAGGAAACATAAATTGGTAATACTACAGATGGATGGTTTGAAGTGAAACTTCCCTTGAACATAACGAGGCATGAAAAATGACTTGGAAACATTGATTCAACAAGTACCAAGAATGCAATGTGACGGAAATAAGATCACTCTTCGTCTGGAAGAAAACATATGGTGACACATGGAATTAGTATGAATCAAAGACAAGTGGATTACCCAAATGTAAGATGAGATGAAAACAAGTGTCATGTTCAAGGGTGACAATAGTTGCCATAAGGGATTCCAAAAAACTTGACCCACTTCCTTGAAATTTCCCCCCATTGAGATATATGAGAACCTCTTTATTTTTTAATGAGCTTGAGGAGGGTAACAAATGCTCAGTATAGCTCATCCTTCGGATGATTCCCTCGACATATTTTTAGTGAACCCGAGGAAGGGGGGGTTCGGTCCCAGATGGGTCATGGAGATTGGACTCACATAGGTCCTTCGATGCATAGTTTTATGAGCCCAAAGAAGGTAAAATAGGTGGGTTTTCATTTTTAGAGAGTCCGAAAAGAAATTAAGGATGAATCCATGGATGAATTTTTCATAAAGTTAGTCTCCCAAGACCAAAAAAAGTGTAAAACAATACAAGGGAGAACTCTTCTAATCATGATTGATTAGAGTAGTCCTTTTTTGTAATTAGTCTTGCAAGGCCAAACAAGAGATAAAATACCACTTGAAATATTCCCTTTCAAACCTTTTAACATGTGTGAAAGGAAGCAATATCACTCGACAATCTTTTCGTGTTTAGAGAGTCTGAAAAGAGCTTAAAGGAGACTCCAAAGAGTTCATTTTTCCTATAGCTTTTACGATTTTGAAAAAGAGATAAAAGTGTACTCTGTAACATATTATCATGTTTTAATGAGTAGGAGAAAGAACAAATACTAAGCTCGTTCCCGAAAGAGTTACTATGTTACGATGGGAATGACCATGGAACGAGGATCAATCCTAGTAGTGTGTATTTCTAGAGGTAGTTTCCCCCCATCTTGCGTGATAGAAGCTAGAAGTTTTTCTCCAGTATGATGTCCAAAGGTTGCATACCTACCCCCAAACATCATTTCCTTTGAAAACTATTCATCTTTCCTCGTTTAGGTGTCTGGATACTAATGGAAACATTTTCACTAGGCAGAGGAAAAGAAGGTTTGAGTACTCGATCCAAAGGAAGACTTGACTCTAATGGAGGAGGGTCTATTCTATTTTTTAATGAGCTTGAAAGAGATGATGAACTATGCTTTTCAAGACTAGGTACTACCACAAGATTAGATAATTCTAAGGATTGTGGCTCCTGAGTCAAAATCATGTTTAACATGGAAAATTGTGTGGTGGGAGGATAAGGAAAAGGAAAAACCCCCATGAGCGAGGAATCCTTAAGAATACCTACACCTACACTCTCAAAACCATTATGTCCTAGAAAAGGGACATTATTCACTATGGTATTATTGAGATATGGAGTTGTATACTCAATTTGATCAACATTGACAATTTTTCCTTGATGGGGAAATGGTAAGATACGAAACACCGAAGATGCGATGTTAGTAATCTCGTAGAACCAACTACAATAAAGTGACAAATTATAATATAGGGGTGCATGAACCACTTCGATATCGACCAAAATATTCTTATCCTTGAACATCATAGAAAAATATTGCAAGAGTCTTTGAGGTTGGGAATCATGGCCATCAAACACTTTCAAGGTGGTAGGAGATGGGGTAAGTTTAGGAGAACCAAGTTCTCTCCAACAAGGCAAAGACATGACATAGGTGGAGGATCCCTCATCCAAAACAGTGCGATGGATTTTTTTCCACCAACCAAAACTTGAATTTGGAATGCTAAGTGGTGGGAGAACCTCTCCTTAAAATAATTTAGATTAAATGTAATCAAGTTGAACCCCTTGGTACCCATGGCTCCAATGGATGACAACAGGGTTCTACGTTGACTTGGGTAGTGCTGTAGAACTTCAAGGGCTGACATAGTGTAAGCCACTTGTGACAAATATTCAATGATGTTGTAGTTTTGGGAAGCACATGCATTTGGATTAAATGTCACCTTTCGCATTACGGTCTTGGCCGGGTGCAATCTTCTGTCATAAATTGGCTTCTCAATATGAAGAGGATAGGAAGATGGAGAAGGAGTGAAACTAGAGGTTTGATAGACAACCTTCCCTTTAGGTTGATCACCTAGAGGAGTGTCATAGGTATTTTCTCGATTCGTCACATTAATCTTCTTAAACATGTATACCTCAGAGGCACTTGTGGAAGAATCCCCATGGCGGGAATGAATTGTGTTTCCCCCTTGTGGAGGGGAAGGATTTTGAGCAAATAGATGTTAATGTTGAATTGGTTGGGAGGTACCCTTCATATATTTTGTGACATCCTCACGATGAGGGAAATATTTCATGTAGTGTTCTTCCTCATAAATCATACAAGGATATTTAGGCTTCCTAGTCAGTTGAGTATCAATAGTATTAGGATTATCCTGCTCATTAGAAGGTTTCTTGGATTTAACCTTGTTTTTATTCTTACCTCCTGGTTTCTAAGATGAAGTAGATTGGACCGCATTCACCTTAGAGGTTTGAGTGGGAGTAAAAGTAGTTGTGGTGTTTGGAATGAAACTAGGTTACAAAGGAGGTATTTATGGATCATTCAACAGATGAGGAGCATTAGGGATCATATCATAAAGTGTGTTAGACGGGGAATAAACCAAGTCCAAATACTACACATGACTAATATCTTTCTCCTCAGTAACTACATTTCCCATAGCAACATCGCGGGCAATGAGAGGCAAGAGAGACTTTGTAAACCAATTCATGAAGAGTTGGTTCAGAATAAAAGTGTTAATGAACCATCTCTGCCATCTTCACTCATGAATATGATCGTATATGTGGGTGGAAGAGTATTTACAGAGTGAGTTAAAAATATATGTACCGGTCTCATACTATATAGGCAACTAAAAATGCATCATGAGAGCCATGGCAAGAGAAATAAATTTGGTGAAGGAGTTACACGACAGTTAAATATACCATTTCCCTACCACACCTATAAATTTTCTTTGAAAAAGTATAAGACGAATGGAATCGCCCATCAAATAATTGTAAGAACACCATAAATGGAAATTCATAACATGATTGTTAGGATCTTCCCTAGGTTTTTCGTCAATTTTTGGGATGTCGGACGGTAATTTCGCAGGGATGGCGAGACAAAACATGGCATGAAGGATGGGATTGTTTGTTAAATGCGATAGATCAGGAAGATATAACATAGCTAAGAATAGTAATTGTCAGTTAGGTTGTGGATACTGGTCATAACCATATTGTGTGGGAACACCAGTAAGACCATATCCAGGTTGTGGTGAGATGAAAAAACTATATGGTCCTCCCATATAAGGTGGTTTCCCAGGTTGTCCACCCCTATAAGGTGGTTGTCCTGTTTTTCCACCCATGTACTATGATTGAGTGGATGGAACTCCTACATAATGAGATTGACCTGATGGCCCCTCCCTGTACGGTGGTGGAATGGGTTTTTGGATTGGAATTGTGGGGTTTACGGATTGATAGGGAAAAGTTCCTTGCAGAGGATTTCCCACCGGATTGGGTCGAGTCCACAAAGTATTCGGAACTCCTAGATATGGATTTACATCATAAATGCCAGTGGTAGTAGGGATAGAAGGAATTTCATGAGTGGCTTTCTCCCAGACTTGTTGATGTTGCAACCATGTAGGTTTCCCCCTAGTAAACATTTTACCTGCAACTGAAGTTTTCCCCTCAGCTTAAGGTTGGCCTCCCATTGAATATTGACTTCCAATGTAGGGTGTGCTAGTATGCGATGTATAATATACAGGTTGAGTGGATTTTCTAATCATGGTTGTGTGAACGACTTGACTTCCGGCCATTTAACTGATGGAATGGCCAATTAAAGCACTTGGTGTGTGCATGTACGGAAATAGTGAAACAGGAATGTTACTCGACTCATGTACAAAAGGATATGGATGTGCAAGTAGTTGAGTCGGGGTTACCTAGTTCAACAATATTTTTGGTAAGGATGAAGCACTAACAATATAAACTACATGATTTGCGGAAAAAGATTAAATCCCAAATCCTTCAGGGAAACCAAAAGATTATGGGTTTGCACCAAAATATGGTGTAGTGGTGGTAGTAATCGATAAGAAGAATAAGAATCGATATCTCATGGATGGTGGATCAATGAGTGGTTGGAAAAGTGGATCAGTAAATGGAGGATTCATGAAATATGAAAATATTTCTACAAAGGCTACGACTGATTCTTAAATGTGATGGCCACTTCCAGGAGTGATGCTCTAGGTTTCAAAAGTGTGATCCACGATCATTGCTTCGTAAGCAATATTGTGTTGAGGTTCCTGAACATGAGGTTCAATATTGTGAAATATTTGATCCTAAGGCCGACTAAGAAATTCAAAGAAACACACCCCTATGAAAAATAAAATAAATCAACCAATGAATAGTAGGATCAAGGATCTTTCGAAGATGGGAGAAGTAGTTACCCCAACCTCCATCTAACAACCCTTCTCGGTGAAATAAACCCTCAATTTTATGGGATCACCTTCCAAGGGTACTGAGAGTGTGATACAACATCTACCCCAGGTACCGTGGGAATACCCCCGCAATCACCTTTGTAGGTACCCAAGAAAGGTCACTAAGGTTATGTTGGCAGCCAATTCACATTTTTCCATTGTCTTATAAGCTACCTGCACCAATGTTTTTGCAAACATCAATTTTTCGTCGCAATTTCCAAATTAAGGATACTTTTATTTTTTGTGACATTTGCACATTTACCTTCGTTTTTGTTTTCACGACTGTAAGCGTGAAAACTTGGTCTTTCGAATTCGCATTAAAATAATTATTGAATTGTCGTTATCTTCCTTGTCGATATGCCTATTGAGCTTATATTTTACTTATCATTATACAGTTGGCGAGACCTGTTGATCTGTATTCATGCTTCGATTGATTGTGTATTTTTGTTTCATTGAGTTTGTGATGCATTTGGCATTTGTATTTACATGTTATTTGATCAAATTACTTTGAGCATTGGCTTCATGAAGATATATAGGTGTTATTATTAAACCCTTGATATATTTCATTTGAGATGACACCTAGTTTAAAACGCATTGGCATGAATTGTTACAACGCATGTAATGTTAGTCAAAACATTGGTTTTGGTTTCGATTTGTAGGTTGGTGTTTAAAACTATGGTATAACTTTGATTGCGCGCGTTGGTTTATACACTTACCTGTGATTTCATTGGTCGGGCAAATGACATGATTGTTAAAACCATACAATAGTGGGTTGAATAGCTATAAGCGCCAGCGGTTGTACGATTGGAAATAACTATTATGCATGGCAGAAATAAGCTCCACCACCTTCGCACGATGTCATTTATGCCTATCTCTTACCTCTGTTTCACCTCTGTTATCTCGGATAACCCTTCGTGCACTCTACTCCTGTGTGTGTGCTATGACCTAAACCATGGACTTACCGTGTGCTCGGCTCCATGGCACCGGTGGTTCAAATCGAGCTGAACGGTAGCCAATCCTTGTTACTGTTTGACAATGCCTAGAAGGACTTGGAGGATAACGGTTGGCTCACCTTCATGCAGAGGTTTGAGGGTTTTAATCTAGTGGTGGCATATCAGTTCACCCTGACTTTTGATGGCTGTAGAGCCAAGGTGGGCGACATTCAGTTGGAAATCGATGAGGAGTTTATTAGTTCTGCTACAGGGTTACCTGCCATGGGCCAACGTTGGTTCAAAAATTCAAAAGTGGAAGAGATTCCATGGCCACTACTGTTCCTCTCACGCAAAGTCACATCTTGTGACAGAGGTATGGCCATATCCATGCTTAAACCATGATGGCATGACTTTTGGATAATAGTTAAACAATTAATCACTTGTGAGGGTCATTATGGACTCATTTTTCTCTACCACCTGTGTTTGTTAATGAATTTTATGGGATACCCATTGAATATTCCCTTTTACCTCCTGCGTAGCCTATATAAAATGTTGAAAAGGTTTAAAAGGGAGAAGGCTGACAGTAGCTTGTTCCACCATGGACTAATTAGACTTATTATTGTTCATTATTTAAGTCTCCATGGTGATAGCTGGCGATCTTTTATCGCTCGAAATGGTTTTGATGATACAGACCCTGTCCAAGTTGACAATCCTATGGTGAATGAAACCAAGGTCGGGCCACCTGTGCCCTTCCATGTCCTATTTCCCTCTCCTAAGCCATCGGTCGACCCTGATTTTGACTTACCAGACATTATAACTGAGAAGGTCGAGGCTATAAAAAGGCCTGTGAGAAAAAAGGCCAAGGCAAATCCTACTGTTAATGCCAAGGGTAAAAAGAACGCTCAGCTTATTTCGAGAATGGCTAGGAATAAACGTAAACCCACCGCTGAGTAGAAACCCATAGTCCTTAGTGAGGATTCAGACTCTGACATAGAACGTTTTCTAGCTAATGAGTACCCTTACTCACAGGGTCTGTGCCCTGAGCCACCTTATGACTTCGTTTCGAATCTTCCCCCTTGCCTAAAAAACAATCCCAGTTACCCAGAAATCCAACTACCTAACGAAACCCTAGGCAATGTGACCAAACCCTCACATGCATTTTCAAATCCCACATAGTTGTCCTGTGACCAATGTGATTTGTGGTTGGAACGATACTATATAGACGTTCCTGTGCTTCAATCAAAAATTAAATTGCTGGAAAATCAAGTTGCAGTATTGACCATTCAAAGAGACAAACTTCAAGCAACTGATACGAACCAGAGGACTACTGGTTCCATCATATTTAAAAACATTGAATCGGCTACAGATGTTGTAAACTCCAAAATGTCATGATCAAGCCGTCTTCTCGTCATACAGGTATGAATTTTGATATCTTTTCAGTTTTGTGAATGACCAGGATTAATATAATGATTCGAATTTGGTTTTTGAATAACACTGTTTATATTTCGAACTGGCTCTGTCATAATGTGTTCATCCTGTGTATTGTTTTTTCTTTGCTAAAAATAAAAGAAATTTCGATTTGCATACATGATTTGCTCATACCCAGTTTAGTCACTGATAGATTTTTATCGGATTTGATTGGTTTTCGATTGGATTTGATTTGTTCATATGTCTGATTGAGTTAATGAAATTGATGGTTTGCTTTCGATTGAATTTGTTTGTATCTAATTTGAATGAGAGGTTTTTCATGCTAGATTGAGAAAATGATCTTGTTTGAATTTGATCGTGTCTCCTGTTTATGAGACAACATAACAATTGCTTCTGATTTGTTTTAATTATATTGATTTCAATTTGATATCAAATGATTTCATTGTTGTTCGATATGATTTTGTTCACCCGACTTTGTGGCAACAAACGAAACAGAGTACACCTATCTCTGTAATCAGTTGATTGATCTTGGTCTTGTTTGACTTCAAAATGGTATAACAATTTCAATTTGAATGATTCGCTTTCAAATAGCTATTGGATGTTAGTTGAATTTAATTCTTTAAAAGATTTTGAATCGATTTTAATGCTGATTCTGTGTCTTATTCAGACCAGCTATAGAATCACGAGATTTTGTAGCTAGTCTATAGAATTAAATCTTTTATCATTTTATTAATAAAATACCCTTCTAACTTGCCCATTTTTTACCCTTTTCAGGTAAATTCGAATTGCATGGGACATGCTGGACAGTCTAGGAGATGTTTGTTTTTTTTAGTTTTATTTTAGGTTCCTAGTTTAGCCAGACTTGGGATATCTTCCCAGATTTTATGTAAACAGTTTTGATAACTTCCACATGGATGTTTTACCTTGTGGAAGGTCTTTAAATACTTATTATTTTGTGTAATAAGGCATCCTCACTGGTGGGAGAACCAGGCTATGGATTTCTAATACAAACTGAGACAAGAGTTGATGTTTTGCTACAACTTTCGCTTTCATAATATCAATCTTTTGTTTCAAGTTTATGCATGTCGCTTTGCAGTTGATTATATAGACTACTTTAGCTATCATAGTCTATTGCAGAATGATATGATTTAATTAATGTCTCATCCATATATGATTTCTTTCATTACTTTAAAAAATACAACAATTACTTTATTCAGTTAATGAATGACAGATTTATCTTCTTCGTCAATTGAATTATTTTGTATAAGTCTTTGCGTACAGATTTATCTAATGGTGAAGACTTATAAATCATAAGATTGTTGTAGATTTTTATGTCTTGTTTGTCCTGTAATCATTCTTAAAGAGCACCGCAGCTATCGTTTACAAAAAGATCCTGGATAATTCGGTGCGGGTTTCCTCCCTCCGATCAACTGAGAAAATCATCATACACAGGACAAATCTGGAACGTTTCTCCAGGTCAGTTTGTGATTTATTTTTGTTAATTTGTTTAGTGTAATTTAAGTAGTTTAGTTAGTTATATGTTTAGTTAGATGTGTAGTTAGAATTAGTTGTTTAATTTAGTTAGTTTTTTTTGTTTTATTTCTTGTTCATAAAATTATAAAATCAACAAAAAATATCTCTCTCTGTCTTAGGGAAGAATATAAATGAGTTTTTTCAGGTTTCATTTAAATCTATAAATTGTAGATATTGTACATTTTGCGAATAAGTTATATTTCCATTAGTAGTTAGATATTTAATTAGTTAGAGTTAGTATAGTATTAGTTAGTAGATTGTATATATAGAATAGTTAATTTTATTAGTTTGTTTTAATAGTTAGTTTTAGTTAGATTAGTTAGTTTAGAGTAGTTTTTCTTTTTGTTTCTTAGGACCTTAGATCAGCTAACAGAGCTGTTAAACCCTTTAGGGTGGTTCATCCCAAACGGCTTGGGTTATTAGACAACCCCAGACTGGTTCCACTCTCCCAGTTGACGGATGGACAATTTCGCCCATCAACAAATGGTGCTAGAAGGAGGGCCTACACTTAATTAATGGCATGAAGTGGTCGCAAGACTCCTCCACCCCCTAAACGCTCACCTATAGTGACTAGAATCCATTCAAATGATAATATTCCCCTTCAAACAACAACTACTTCAATCGACGATCCACATATCATAGTTGAGCCAAAAACCCCTAATCCTATAGGTGGTCATATACAAGAGATTGTCCTTCAATCTCTTATAAAAACACATAGTGCCTTAGCCCATTTGAGACAACCTAACTGTCCATGGGGACAACCTTTGGACTTCTCCGATATCAAAGAACAATTAGGAGGCACTGACCTCACTGTGAATCCTACAGATCCAAACCTAAATCCTGCTGCAGGAGGATCTGGGATACCACCTTCACCACATCGATCATCTCCTTCCTCTTCTGGAGGAGATTCCTTTGATGAAGGCAATTCCCCTTCTCAGCCTTCCACACCCACTACCCCAATGACAAATCAGAACAACCCTACTAGACCCTGGCTTGACCAGGATGCCGTAGCTGTACCTGGAGCTCAGCATCCTTTACCTAAACACCCGGAGAAATGGCTTCCCAAGTTTTACCCTAACTCAAAATAGATCACTGAAGATCACATTAAAAAGTTTATGTTAGCCATAAGACTCCATAATGTCGAACACAAAGATGTTTTCTATAGGTTGTTCCCCTATACTTTCGAGGGTAATGCATCTACATAGTACTTTGCCCAGCAACCTCATACCATCGAGTCTTGGGAAAAGTTTGAGTCATGCTTTTTGGAAAAATTCGGAGACAGTAAACCTCCAGAAGTCCTAGTCATGGATCCTTATAGCTTAAGAATGAACCCAAAAGAAAAAGTTAAAGACTTTAATCAAAGATTCTTAACGCTTAAAAACTCAATCCCTGCAGATTCCATGCCTGCTGAGAGTCTTATAATAGCATACTACACTAAAGCTTTGCATCAAAGTATAGCTATTTGGGTCAAACGATCCAAGAAAGCCACGTTGTTAGAAGCCTTCGAGGAGGCCAGCCAGATTGAAAAGGACATACTTAGTATTAAAGATTCTACTAGCAACGAAACTGAGACTAGTTCTTCTTCCAAAAAGAAGATCGAAATCCTCCCTAGACCCACTCAAAGTAAAACACAACCTGAAAATTCTGATTTAGAAAACTTAACTAAAGTTGTTCAAAAACTATCAAATCAAGTTATAGACTTGAAAAGGTCGACCAAAGAAGCTTCCTCTACCAAAGGACCTTACAAAACCCTGTTCCGGAAGCCTTTTCCTACCAACCGACCTAATCCAACCACGGAAGGCCTAAATCTAGAAAGTCTGCAATGCACCCTTTAAACAATTCTAGAAGCCCAAGATAACTTGATGCCTCCTGATATTCCTGAGGAGGTAGCTGAACAAGAGACAGTCCAAGAAGAAGAGTCTTCCCCGAATATTTTTGGACACTTCTCGGATAGCATCTTTCAAGCTAACTTCGAGACAGCACATCCTTATAATACCAGGAGTAAGACAACAAATAAACCTTCTATCGAAAGCACTACAGCTTTGCCTCCAAAGCATTCTAAATCAGCTGATACTAAATAGAGTAATGTGAACCCCAACTTAGATTATGATGTTGTTGAAGATCTTAAAAAGTTAAGGGATAACATTTATATGTATGAGTTATTGAAATTTCCATTTATGCTTCAAAAAATGTTACAAAATATCTCAGAGAATGGCAAAAATGGTAATTCTAATGGTAAAAAGGTTGTGCAGAATAAAGTTCCCCAGAAGACTTCCACTAAAAACAATCATGATCCCCAAGATAAAGGAAGCCTTCCTGTAAATAATGTAAATAATGTAGATAAAATAGCCGTAGAAACTGCGAGTAAAAAGCCACAATCTACTACCCTTAGTACTCGCAAAAATGTACCTCCTTTCCTATTAACCTTCGAAATATTTAATAGAAATGTGCACAATTGTATGGTAGACTTAGGAGTGTCATCCAATGTGATGCCTTGGTCTGTGTGCCAAAAGATTAACGCTGAAGTTAAACCCTCAACTTTAAAAATCATACAACTTGATCGGACAAATGTTAAAGTTATAGGCGAACTAAAGAATGTGTTTATTAGATTATCGTCTAACCCCAAGGTTCATCAAGTTATTGATATAATTGTTGTGGATATTCCAGAAGTGTGTGGTCTATTTTTAAGCAGGGACTGGTCAGCACAACTACATGGTTATTTCGCGACAAATTGGTCCCATCTATGGCTTCCAGACAACGGTAAGACTAACAAGATCAAAGTAAATCATGAGCACTACCTTAAGTTCACGGTCACAGATTTGAATGATCCCAACGAACCATTTACACCTTCTGTTGATTCACCTAAAGTACAAGGGATGGACACCTTCTTTGGTAATTTCATGGCCAAGGTTCCACCTATCACCAATCCAGAACAACAGTCCAAGATTGTAGCATATGTGCAGCCAACAACTTCTACGCAATGGTCTCACGTGCCCAATGGAAATCAAATTTGGTCTCTGTATTTCAATGGGTCAAAATCCAAAGAAGGAGATGGAGCAGGCTGCATCATTATCGATCCGGCAGGTAACAAAACATTGATAGCATGTAGGTTGGAATTTGAATGTACTAACAATACAGATTATGAGGCTTTACTGCAAGGTCTCAAAAAATCTTCTGATATGAACATTCAAAATTTAATCGTCTTTGGCGACTCTAAAATAGTGGTTAGACAGGTAAGAGACTCTATCCACTGTCTATCTTTGCATCTCAAAAGCTACCAGTCTAAGGTATGGAATTTAATGAATAAATTTTCTGCTTTCAATATAAATTCTATTCCTAGATTGAATAACTCTAAAGCAGATTTATTAGCTAATGTAGCTTCTAAAATTCTTCCTGCAGAAGGCTTGTCCCCAGACGCATTCTCCGCTGAGCTGCTGTTTTGGCCATATGTTCCCAACAACATCACGAACTGGAGAGTTTTTGACGACGATCAAGAGATTATTAAATTTTTGCACATGGAAGAAACCTTTCAAGGCACGGTAATAGACGAACGCATTCACGATGACAATTTGCACGATTTTATGGTAATACCTGATCCAAAAACTCCTGAAGCTCTATCAGACATGGTAAATTTGATACCCAAATCTGTAGTTAGATTAGAGAAGTTTTATGATTTTGAAGATAAATTTAAAAGGACAGTCAACTGTAAAACCAATAGTTCCTCATTATCTTATGAAAAAGTGAACTTAGGAACTAATGGAAATCCTCAGTGCATTAATCTAGGGTTGGGATGTTCTTAGCAAGAAAAAGCTGCATTTATTAAATTGTTCAAAGAATTTAAAGATGTCTTTGCATGGACATATGATGACCTTAAAACTTCTGACCCTAACATCATACAGCATGTCATCCCAACGAAGCCCCAAACCTTACCCTTTCAACAAAAACTAAGGAAAATGCATCCTAAACTCGAATCGACCTTTCAAAAAGAATTGAATAAGCTCCTAAATGCTAAGATAATTTTTCTTGTTAGACACACTCAGTGGGTTTCTAACATTGTCCCAGTCCAAAAGAAAAGTGGGGAAATCTGACTTTGCGTCGATTTTCGAAACCTCAATAGAGCGTCTAATAAAGACAACTATCCTGTCCCGCCCATCGAACAGATCCTTCAACAGGTATCTGGTTCCAAGAGGCTATCTTTACTAGATGGTTTCTCGAGGTACAACCAAGTCCTGATGTCTCCACTAGACCAACTTAAAACTACCTTTCGTACTCCATTAGGCCCTTATGCTTATCGTAAAATGCCCTTTGGATTGATTAATGCTAGCGCCACCTTTCAGAGAGCAATGGATATTTATTTCCGAGGCCTAATCAATCAGTCAGTCATAGTTTACTTAGATGATGTGACTATATTTTCTAAAAACAAAAACGATCATCTAGCTCACTTACGAGCCATCCCACTGCGATGTCGTAAATACGACATCTCCTTGAATTCTAAGAAATCCATCTTTACAGTAGAACAGGGTAAGCTCTTAGGATTCATTGTGTCTAGTGAAGGGATGATTATTGACCTCGAAAGGACTCAAGTCATTGCGAAACTCCCCCCTCCTACATCCAAAAAATCTATGCAGTCTTTCTTAGACCAGATTAACTTCGTAAGGAGATTTGTCCCTAGTTTCTCCGAAATGGTTAAGCCTTTGCAGAACCTAATAAAGAAAGACACCCAATATCACTGGGGACCCCTAGAAAATCAATCTTTTAATGCAATAAAGAAGGCCATAATAGATGCTCCATCTCTCATGAGCCCAGATGTTTCTCAAGACTTTACACTCTACACTTTTGCTTCCGACCATTCCTATGTCGCCGTCCTAACCCAAAAGAATGCCGAAAAAAATGAAGTACCCATCGCCTTTATGAGATCTTCTTTCAAAGGCACTGAACTTAATTACCCAGCGGTATATCGGCAAGCCTATGCTGTTTTCAAAGCAGTCAAGCACTTCCGGTCCTATCTTTTGAAGTCAAGGATGAAAGTCATCGTCCCCTACCCAGCCGTAAGGAACCTGTTAGTGTAGAAGAAACTAGGAGAAAAGGGAGGTAATTGGGTCACCTCTTTGTAGGAGTATGACTTAGAAATCACCCCAGCTCAGATTGTGAGAGGCCAAGGGTTATGAAATTTAGTTGTTGATTTAGTAGCAGGACAGCAAGAAGAAAGTGATATGTCAAACCTAGGACAAAGCAATCGAAGTCTAAACTGTTGCGCACAAAACCCTGTCAGTCCTTGGTATGATGATATAAGATTCTGTCTTGAACACGAGTCATCCCCCTGTCACCTTGACCCCGATAAAAGAAGAGCATTGAGATTAAAGTCCGCCTCCTTTCATTTTGTTAATGGTACCCTGTTTCGTCAAAGTTTTGACGGCGTACTGATGCGTTGTCTTGAAAAAGACGAAGAAGAAAAAGTCTTGCTAGAGTTGCATGCAGGAGAAGTTGGTGGTCATTTTGGTGGTGACACCACTTCCCATAAGGTTTTAAGAGCCAACTATTACTGGCCCACACTTTTTAGATACGCCCATGCCTTGTTTCGTAAATGTATTAGTTGTCAGAAAGCATCAGGGCGGTTACAAAAACCAGCCTTTCCTTTGCAGCCTGTTTTAGTAGATTCCCCTTTTCAGTAGTGGGGACTTGATATCATAGGCCCAATCAACCCCCATCCTCACAACAGCACAATTTTATTGTGACAGCCACATATTACTTTACCCAATGGTCTGAAGCTGTTGCGTTAAGAACTGTCAACACCAGTCAGGTAATTGCCTTTCTGAATTCAAATATTATCACTCGTTTCGGTATCCCTGACTGTTTAGTATTCGATAATGCTTCTTACTTTTCCTCTCTTGAAATGAATGAGTTCTCTTTGGAAAAAGGAATTAAGTTGAAGTATTCTTCTAGCTATTACCCTTAGGGCAACGAATTAGCAAAATCAACAAACAAGAACTTGATTAAAATCATCAAGAGAACGGTGGTCGAAAATCACAAGAATTGGCACAATGCATTGATAAACGGGCTATCGGCTGATAGGGTAACGCCAAAATATGCTATAGGTAACTACCCCTTTTTTCTCGTTTATGGCAGAGAATCAATTCTGCCACCTCACATTCTTCTTCCTTCACTATAGTTGTCGCAGAGAATCCAAGAAGAAGATTGTCCCCCTTTGGAAAAATGAATTAACGCTTTGATGAAGCTAGAAGAGGCAAGAGCCCAAGATAAACATAATTTAGATCAACATCAACTATTGGTTAAAAGCTGGTTCGATTCTAACTCTGCTTCTGATAGGAATTTTGAAGTAGGTGACCTCATCCTAAAATGGGACAAACCGCATGAGGGAAAGGGAGAACACACTAAATTTCAAAAATTATGGCTTGGACCATTTTTAATTGCTGAAAAGTTGGGTCCCAGTTCTTTTCAATTGCAAAATCTTGAGGGTCAGCTTGACACCTATCCGGTGAATGGCCAAGCCCTGAAAAGATACTTTGCTTGATAAAAATCCTTGTATATTATGTACATATTTTTCTTTTGTTTTCTTTTTCATTTGCCTTTTTGTTTTTGATTTTTCTTTGGATTTATTAGTTTTTGTTTTCATTCAAATACACATACCTGTATACCAAGCTATTCAGACAAAGACAATAGAAAATTCCTCCCCCGAAATAGCTGCTAAGAAAATTTGTATAAACATCAATGGTATATTGCTGAAGTTTATATCTATGTTGGAAAAGTCTGTTGTTTGAAAGAAGATGACTGATTTCGATCTCTGAGTAAAGCTTGTCATGATCATCTATTATCTTTTTACGCTGTCCCTATTTTCGTAAAGGAATGACTCAGAAGATGTTTCCCTGACTTAGGAAGTTGTTTTTGTGAATAAAACATCTCTGGATCCAAATAAAGGACAGGTCTAAAAATTCTGATGAGGTCTGAAAAAATATGTTGAAATATCATGATTTTCAGCGTCACCCCGCTCAATTATATATCTATAAAAAAAAAAAAAATTATTAATAGAGCTATGGGAAGTGCTTGTAAACCTATCAGGATGCTAAACAGGTCTGCTGGCAGCAGGTAAATGCATGCATGACGCCAAGACAACTTCGTCGGGGTACTGAACAGGCCTGCTGGCAGTGAAGCAATGTCGGGTATATGAAAATCGGCAAATAAGAATCCTCTTTAATGTCCTTTATTCTGATCTAGAACTTCTTGGCAGGATATAGATGTCAGAGTGGGTTAAATGGCAACCCTGTCGAGGCTATGGACGCCTACTGGCAGCAGTGGCTATGCCAACAGTATTGAAGATTTTATCTTTAATATCGTGACTTGCTAGTCTTAAGGCTGTTATCAGTTTTCATCTTTTGAAACACCGCTGGAATAATTGGTTAATGATGATGTTATACGATTTTCTGGTTGTTATTTTTGAGTTGGAATTATCTTTTCTGTCCTAAACTGAATTTGTTCCTTTTTTGCAGAGATAACTGCTTCTACCAGTGTGTCGCCATTGTTAGCATCCAATTCACATTTTTCCATTGTCTTATAAGCTGCCTGCACCAATGTTTTTGCAAACATCAATTTTTCGTCGCAATTTCCAAATTAACGATACTTTTATTTTTTGCGACATTTGCACATTTACCTTCGTTTTTGTTTTCAAGACTGTAAGCGTGAAAACTTGGTCTTTCGAATTCGCATTAAAATCATTATTGAACTGTCGTTATCTTCTTTATCGATATGCCTATTGAGATTATATTTTACTTATCATTATACAGTTGGCAAGACCTGTTGATTTGTATTCATGCTTCGATTGATTGTGTATTTTTGTTTCATTGAGTTTGTGATACATTTGGCATTTGGATTTACATGTTATTTGATCAAATTACTTTGAGCATTGGTTTCATGAAGATATACAGGTGTTATGATTAAACCCTTGATATATTTCATTTGAGATGACACCTAGTTTAAAACGCATTGGCATGAATTGTTACAACACATGTAACGTTAGTCAAAACATTGGTTTTGGTTTCGATTTGTAGGTTGGTGTTTAAAACTATGGCATAACTTTGATTACACGCGTTGGTTTATACACTTACCTGTGATTTCATTGGTTGGGCAAATGACATGATTGTTAAAACCATACAATAGTGGGTTGAACAGCTATAAGTGTCGGCGGTTGTACCATTGGCAATAACTATTATGCATGGAAGAAATAAGCTTCACCACCTTCGCATGATGTCATTTATGCCTATCTCTTACCTCCATTTCACCTCTGTTAGCTCGGGTAACCCTTCGTGCACTCTGCTCATGTGTGTGTGCTATGACCTAAACCCTGGACTTACCGTGCGCTTGACTCCATGGCACCGGTGGTTCGAATCGAGTCGAACGGTAGCCAAGCCTTGTTACTGTTTGACAATGCCCAGAAGGACTTGGAGGATAACGGTTGTATCACCTTCATTCAGAGGTTTGAGGGTTTTAATATAGTGGTGGCACAACAATTCGCCTTGACTTTTGATGGCTGTAGAGCCAAGGTGGGTGACATTCAATTGGAAATTGTTGAGGAGTTTATTAGTTCTGCTACAGGGTTACCTGCCACGGGCCAGCGTTGGTTCAAAAATTCAAAAGTGGAAGAGGTTCCATGGCCACTACTGTTCCTCTCACGCAAAGCCACATCTCGTGATAGAGGTATGCCCATATCCATGCTTAAACCATGATGGCATGAATTTTTGATAATAGTTAAACAATTCGTCACCGGTGAGGGTCGTTATGGACTCGTTTTTCTCTACCACCTATGTTTGTTAATGAATTTTATGGGATACCCATTGAATATGCCCTTTTACCTCCTGCATAGCCTATATAAAATGTCGAAAAGGTTTAAAAGGGAGAATGCTGACAATAGCCTATTCCACCATGGACTAATTAGACTTATTATTGTTCATTATTTAAGTCTCCATGGTGATAGCTGGCGAGATTTTATCGGTCGAAATGGTTTTGATGATACAGACCCTATCCAAGTTGACAAGCCTGTGGTGAATGAAACCAAGGTCGGGCCACTTGTGCCCTTCCATGTCCTATTGCCCTCTCCTAAGCCATTGGTCGACCCTAATTTTGACTTACCAAACATTATAACTGAGAAGACCGAGGCTATAAAAAGGCCAGTGAGCAAAAGGCCAAGGAAAATCCTACTGTTAATGCCAAGGGTAAAAAGAACGCTCGGTTTATTTCGAGAATGGCTAGGAATAAACCTAAACCCACCGCTGAGAAGAAACCCATAGTCCTTAGTGAGGATTCAGACTTTGACATAGAATGTTTTCTAGCTAATGAGTATCCTTACTCACAGGGTCTGTTCCCTGAGCCACTTTATGACTTCATTTCAAATCTTCCCCCTTGCCTAAAAAACAATCCCAGTTACCCAGAAATACAACTACCTAATGAAACCCTCGACAATGTGACCAAATCCTCACATGCATTTTCAAAGCCCACACAGTCGTCCTGTGACCAATGTGATTTGTGGTTGGAACGATACTATATAGATGTTCATGTGCTTCAATAAAAAATTAAATCGTTGGAAAATCAAGTTGCAGTATTGACCAGCCAAAGAGACAAACTTCAAGCAACTGATACGAAGCAGAGGACTATTGGTTCCATCATATTTAAAAATGTTGAATCAGCTACAGCTATTGTAAACTCCAAAATGTCATGATCAAGCCATCTGCTCGTCATACAGGTATGAATTTTGATATCGTTTTAGTTTTGTGAATGACCAGGATTAATATAATGATTCGAATTTGGTTTTCAAATAGCTCTATTTATATTTCGAAATGGATTTGTTATAATGTGTTCATCCTGTGTATTGTTTTTTCTTTGCTAAAAATAAAAGAAATTTCGATTTGGATACATGATTTGCTCATACCCAGTTTAGTCACTGATAGATTTTTATCAGATTTGATTGGTTTTCGATTGGATTTGATTTGTTCATTTGTCTAATTGAGTTAATGAAATTGATGGTTTGCTTTCGATTGGATCTAATTTGAATGAGAGGTTTTTCATGCTAGATTGAGAAAATGATCTTGTTTGGATTCGATCGTGTCTCCTGTTTATGAGACAACATAACAATTGCTTCCGATTTGTTTTAATTATATTGATTTCAATTTGATATCAAACGATTTCATTGCTATTCGATATGATTTTGTTCACCTGACTTTGTGGCAACAAATGAAACAGAGTACACCTATCTCTGTAATCAGTTGATTGATCTTGGTCATGTTTGACTTCAAAATGGTATAACAATTTCAATTTGAATGATTCGCTTTCAAATAGCTATTGGATGTTAGTTGAATTTAATTCTTTAAAAGATTTTGAATCAATTTTAATGCTGATTCTGTGTCTTATTTAGACCAGCTACAGAATCGCGAGATTCTGTAGCTAGTCTATAGAATTAAATCTTTTATCATTTTATTAATAAAATACCCTTCTAACTTGTCCATTTTTTACCCTTTTCAGGTAAATTTGAATTGCATGGGACATGCTGGACAGTCTAGGAGATGTTTGTTTTTTTTAGTTTTATTTTAGGTTCCTAGTTTAGCCAGACTTGGGATATCTTCCCAGATTTTATGTAAACAGTTTTGATAACTTCCACAGGGATGTTTTACCCTGTGGAAGGTCTTTAAATACTTATTATTTTGTGTAATAAGGAATCCTCACTGGTGGGAGGACCAGGCTATGGATTTCTAATACAAACTGAGACAGGAGTTGATGTTTTGCTACAGCTTTCGCTTTCATAATATCAATCTTTTGTTTCAAGTTTATGCATGTCACTTTGCAATTGATTATAGACTACTTTAGCTATCATAGTCTATTGCAGAATGATATTATTTAATTAATGTCTCATCCATATCTGATTTCTTTCATTACTTTAAAAAATACAGCAATTACTTTATTCAGTTAATGAATGACAGATTTCTCTTCTTCGTCAATTGAATTATTTTGTATAAGTCTTTGCGTACAAATTTATCTAATGGTGAAGACTTATAAATCATAAGATTGTTGTAGATTTTTATGTCTTGTTTGTCCCGTAATCATACTTAAAGAGCACCGCAGCTATCGTTTACGAAAATCTCCTGGATAATTCGGTGCGAGTTTCCTCCCTCCGATCAGCTGAGAAAATCATCATACACAGGACAAATCTGGAACATTTCTCCAGGTCAGTTTGTGATTTATTTTTGTTAATTTGTTTAGTGTAGTTTAATTAGTTTAGTTATTTATATGTTTAGTTAGATGTGTAGTTAGAATTAGTTGTTTAAGTTAGTTAGTTTTTTTTGTTTTATTTCTTGTTCATAAAATTATAAAATCAACAAAAAATATCTCTCTCTGTCTCAGGGCATAATATAAATGAGTTTTTTCAGGTTTCATTTAAATCTGTAAATTGTAGATATTGTACATTTTGTGAATAAGTTATATTTCCGTTAGTAGTTAGATATTTAATTAGTTAGAGTTAGTATAGTATTAGTTAGCAGATTGTATATATAGAATAGTTAATTTTATTAGTTTGTTTTAATAGTTAGTTTTAGTTAGATTAGTTAGTTTAGAGTAGTTTTTATTTTTGTTTCTTAGGACCTTAGATCGGCTAACGGAGCCGCTAAACCCGTTAGGGTGGTTCATCCCAAACGACTTGGGTTATTAGACAACCCTGGACCGGTTCCACTCTCCCAGTTGACGGACAGACAATTTCGCCCGTCAACAGGTTACCAACTCACGTCAACCTCTTGGCGAGTACAGTCGATAGTCGAGACTGAACGTATGGGTGAGATATGAAAGTCTGAAGTTCTTCAAGAGAACTGAAAACAAGTGGACTGGTAAGACTCTAGAGGACCCCGAACGAATTTGGAATTCACAAAGAACCAAGACCAAATGAAACCAATGGTTTCTCAAGAACAACCCCCAATATACGATCTGTCCGATAGGATTGGTTAAGATTTAGAGGGGTAATCTTTTCTTCTCTCTTGCATGCGACCTCATTTTTATCCCTATGTGAGAGGGGGTTCCTAGATCTGCTTATACGGAAGTTGGATTTATATGATATTTATTTATCTACAGTTTGTTTAGTAGTCTTGGACAATTTACTCACTTTCCCTAGTCCAAAGACCCTAATCATGTGCTACTATTGGTGTTCTAAAACCAAAAGATGTTCTAGTTGATTTTATTAGCACGTGGTTTACTTTAATGGATTTTGAATCAAAGGGTTCATGGAGATGAAATTGATGATGTGAGAGACTCGAATCCAATAGAATGCAAAACAATTATATGTGATTCTTTCTTTCGATGAATTATATGTATGGGAAGGAGAAGAGTTCTATTCCTTTTAACACAAGCAAGCACTCAAAACAATAAAACTTTCAATTTTGGGATCAAGATGATGCAAAACTACCAAGAAAATGTTTTTGAAAACTGAAATGCACATGAAAAACTAGCTCTTTTTTTCAAACATAAACCAAAACAAACTTCCTAATGAATGCAACAATTCTTTATTTGATTATCTATGTAAGGATATATGTAAAATTTTCACTTCTTAACTTTCATATGAAAGAGATATATGTTTAATACAACTAAATACAAGGAAAAAATAAATCAAACAAAGAAAACTCAAGAATGACGAGGACTAAAAGAAAACAAGTAGGAGATAACCTGTTAAATCAAGAACTCATAAATGCAAAAGACAAAGAAGACAAACACTCAAGAAAATACTCAAAAAATGAGGAAGAAGAAACATAAATCAGCTTGGGTTGGGGTAAGCATAAGAGTTTGAATCATACAGAAAAGAGAGATGTTTAAAATGAATACAAGAAGGGTCAATACTAAGCAACCTTTGAAAACCCTAGTTGATGAACAATCCTAAGAAACCAATCAATCTGAAAGATTTGAGAGATGAATATTAGACAAACTCAAATGTAGGAAGAACCATAGGATCCTGTTAAACCTTGGGGAACGTAACTAGGAGAAAATTTGCAAAGTCAAAGGATAAACATAAATGAGTGATAAATGTCAAATTATTAGGAAAACAAAGTCAAATATAGTCAAGGAGTCTATGGGAAAAAATACCCCCAAGTTCATACTGAGAAAGAGAAAGAAAAAACATGAAGAAAACCCTATATAAGGGCACTGGTGCTCTTGTTCTCAAGGGGATAGAGTGACATGGTGCTATGGTATACACTATAGAGGAGCGCCACCCTAGAAATGGCACCCTGGTGTACACAACAGGGGAGCACCACGTACCCAGAAAACTCAAAAAGAAGGATAAAAACTTAGAAAACTCAATGAATGACTCTGTCATCTCTTCAATGAGGAAGATAGAAGGGGAAGTAAAAAGAATCAAGAAACAAAAAAGATCTAAAGTTAGGAAAAGGTTTCATATGATCAAAGGAAAGATTAGTCAAAGTCCCTCCCCAGTGGAGTCACCAATTTCTATTACGGAATGTTTCATTTGTTGGCATGTTTATAGGAATAATGTGCTTGTCATTGATGGCAATAAAAGTAGCGAACCAAACATTGAGAGTGCAGAAGATGAGAAAGCTCAGAAGATATAAAGGTTTCCAAAAGTGTAGAAGAGGTCCAAGAGACGGACTCACAGGAGGAGAAAAGGTCGAGACCTATGAACACTTAGAAAACCTTCTAAGACGGAGATATCAAAAGCTCAGGAGGAAGAGATACAGTGGTCGTTGGATCATCGATCCAGAGGACCAATAGTTGTCAGATTGAATTAATGGAAGTATAGGATAAGCGGGGCAAAACGATTGAGAATTCTATCATCTGAATTTCCGTCAACTGTCGGATCGAAATAAATGGAAGGATATGATAAGAAAAGATGGAGAGATGTTGGATTTAATCCAAGGCAAAGCTACATTGTAGACAGATCGAGCCGTTGATCTAATATCTTGATCAATGAACAACATTCATTTCAAGTCTAAAGATGTGAGGAGGTTACGCTCTGAAGAAATCACATCGAGAGTTTCAGTTTGAGATACGAAATCCCCAAAGTCTAGAGATCTGGAGTAAATGTCAGCCATCAGATTATTTTAAAGTGGAAGGATAGGATAAACTAGAAAAGCAACATCGCAGGAAGATCCAACCGTCAATATAAGAACATGATCGAGGAACAACATTTAGTTCGTATCTAAAAGTTGCGAGGAGGTTACTGTTCGGGGATTCTCACTTTGAAAGAATTGGTGACTTGAAAAGTCGAAATAATCGAAGTCCCAATGGTCGAAGTCCTGAAGTGAATGAGGATCCATGTCAGGAAGACTACGTTAGCAAGGAAACATGGCACAATCAGACAATGACAAGTGTCAAGTTGATTCAACATTTTAGGTACGTGAAAATCACAAATCTAAGTGACATGTGGAAGCTACTAGGCTCATGACACATCATTAAGTGACGTAAGTAAGTGATGTCACTCTGAGAGTTTTACTTCGAGAGATTTACCACTAGCACTTGCCCAAAGTTCTGAAGTCCTGAAGTGGTTTGGATCCGTCCATCGTCGAAGAGGACAGGTGGCATGAGATCCACAACTTCGGAAGTTCGTGGATGGGGAGAATGAGAAAATCGTTGAAGATAAATCTCAACTGTTGATCGTCAAGTGGAGTACGTGTCAACTGATCTGAGATTTCAGAGAAATCTTGCTTCATGCATTTCTAGTTGAGACTTGAGAATTCCGAAGTCTGGAGATGCAAAAGGATCATGACCATTGATTCGGAAGGGACACATGTCTGTGGATTGTCAGCTACAACAAAAACCGAAGGAAGGTTGAAAGGTTGGAAAGTTGAGATTTCTGAACCCCGAATACCCAAAGGGATTGTGACCGTTGATTTAAGAAGACCATGCATATTTAGGTTGTGGACTCTGGGTGAAATGCTCTGGGAGAAAGCGGAGTTTGATAATCAAAACTCTTGAAGCCCGAAAGGTGAAATCGATCTCGTCCATTGGTTTGCAGGGCCACATGTCACTTGGTTGTTGAGACTAAGGATTACACATGGATGGAGGAAAGAAGGAAGGAAAAGAAAAAATATCATAGATGTTGATTGAGGGAATCTATTAGAGACCTCGATATTGATGATCATGCTTGATTTTAGGATCATAAATTTCTCGTAAGTTAATTTTCTGAGGGCAGGCTTCAATTGAAACCACGGTATCAGAGAAGGGGTACGTGGCAGCTGGAGATAGATTACAAGGAGAAAAGAGGTTAATCTGAAAACATTGTTGGATGTGCCCGCAATTGTTCTCTTACGCAAGGATGTATCCTAAGGTTACATGCAACAGGGGGCTAATGAGAAGAGATCTTGCTCCCGCAATCACATGGGCATGTGAAGTTAATCGCCCAAGGTCATATCTGAAAATAGGGAGATAGTGCTCACTAGAACAAGAATGTGAAGAACCTTTTGAATAGGCGTATGGTCCTCGCTAGAGGTCACATGAAGGAAGGGACTCAAAAGACAAAGAAGAAAAAAAAAATAACTGGTTGTAACTGCCAGAGAAGACGAAGAATTTTGACTGACAGAGAAGCAAAATATTCTCAAAATAACAGCTAGAGAAGATGAAGATTTTTCATGATGATCAGGCAGATGACTCAATGTGTGAAAGACATGTAGAATAGAGAAGAGATGTAGTCTCTTTCAGAGAGTGATGCATGTGGGAGGATGAGACACAGTGCATAATCTAAAGGGGAGATCTTTGGCACAGTAAAAAGTATGCAGAGGCAACATAGAGCATAAAGGGTAGAAGAGAAGTTGAACAACGGTGAGTGTCGTGTGCTAGAGGAAAGAGAGAAGAGCATAGAAGCAGAAAGATGAAGAAGCAGAATAGAGGATAGAAGATGAAGAAGGAAGAGGAGACTTAGATCTGTAACAGGCCATATCAAGACAGAGCAAGTAAGTAAAATTTTTTCAAGATTGTGGACAAAGCAAGTAAGTAAGAGGGTGGTGCTAGGGAGGAATGTAGTCTAAATTCTAGTTGGTGCTAGAGAAAGCAGGGAGTTGGTGCTTCCATCTAGTTCATGCTAGAGAAATATGAGATTTGGTGCTCTCTGTGAGTTATAGCTTACTATCATAGGTTGTAGCCTCATATTTGAGTTGGAGCACAAAGATTGTGATGTACATGAAAGTTGGAGCTTGATTAACATCCTAAGAAGAAGAGGTTTTTGCCCTTTATGGGTTTCCTTGGGAAAATCAGTGTCTCTGTGTATTCTCTGTGATTGATCATTGTATATCTATGCATGTTAATATATCAACAACATATTAAATAATAATCTAGAAAGAATAAAAAAAGGAGGGAAAAGTTTCAAGATTATATACATAATTGATTCACCCCCTCCTCTCAGTTATATTTCCAACATCTTCTAGGATAGATGATACCTCCCTTGGATTAAAGACCCCTATGCCAAGACATAAACAATACAAGTGGACACTAACACCCCTTTGAACTTAGTTTAACCAATAAAAAAGAGAGAGGGAGAAAGGGTGTGATGCACCTAGTTTCGAAGTTTGTCCTCACTGCTTCCAATATGAGCTTGATCTCCAAACTCCTTGGCACAAATTGATACCTGCATTATGAAGCAAATAGAAACCACTACCTCCTACTCTATTTGATTAGATCAAACAAATTCATCTAAGAATATTGAAGGAACAATAGACAAGCACATGCAAGAATACACAAGCTTGAAGGAAATAGGCCAAGTATATTTAAATGAGAACCCAAAGAGAATACTTAAAAACCATGGATGATGATGTGTCACTTATCCAAGCTCTCCTTGTCCAACCCTTGCATGAATCTACCAATATAAAAGGTTTGATACCTGAAAGCTTCCCCCCTTTCACCTTGGAAAGCCCTCAATATATAGGCTTGAGATGCACAAAAACCATGAGAAAATGAGGGATATAGTTGAGGATATGGCTCCTTAAGGCTTGGATCAGATCCTAAAGTGAAGTCCAAGCATGGGGGCCGAGCAAAACTAACCCAATATGAAGGAGATGGCCCATAAATTAAGGTGGAGGAGATACCCCCTTTCTCTCAACAAGAATGACACGCCCCCCAGTGAGAGATAGGGTTCCACCCTGGTAGTGGCACTCCCCTATAGTGGTAGAGGGGGCACCATGAAAGAACCCCTAGTATGGACAAGGGGGTGCCACCCTTCATAAATGCTAAAAAATGGGTCAAATTTTCTAAGGAAAAAGTGTGTTTTGACATAGAAATGATGGTTTTACTCCTCCCATATGACTTAAGGGTCATGAAAAACTATTTTAATGGTGTCAAGGGGTGGCAACAACTCAAAAAGTGAATGTGACACTTGGGAATGTGCATACAACACTTTCAATAGTGAATGCAACACTTACCTATAAATGTGTTGAACCTGCACAAAATAGATCTAGCTAAACAATAATACACACATTTGCAAAGAGAATTGGAGAAAGAATGAAAGAATTCTCATTAACCGTTGTGAATAATGAATAGTTTACACATGATATAATTTGTATAGCTCAATGAGTGTGCACTGGAGGTGAACCAATATGCCATAGTGGTGGTCTAGAGTGATTTGGACACACACCAACAGTTATGGGAGTGAAATGCCACCTAGTCTAGTCTCTCAGGCAGTTACAGGAGTGAACTGCCACCTAGTGGAGTTAACTAGCCAACTAGTCTTCAGTTAATTGAATGAAAAGAGAGTAGTGGGGGGTTAACTCAGGGAATCAAGGCTAATGCGCTAGTTTGGTGATGATCCCAAGGCAAGGTCGAATTAGCATGGTGATGATCCCAATATTGCATGGTGATAAAACCAATGCAACATCTAAACTCAACTCAACTAGTCAAATTGAAGTGTCAACTGAAAGAGAATATTCTCAAGGTGGAATATTCTCTCGTAAAATATAGGAGACTGGATAATGACTAATTATGACTAATAAACAAGGAAAAACCTTAGGAAAAATAAATCCTAGGTGTGTGTGAAGTAACTCCAACACCCCGCCTGAACATCACTATGGTGAAAATAAAGAATGGGTCCCGACAACGAGGCCATGTTAGGTACCCAAATAAAAAAGATACACTGAAAGTAAAGTGAGAAAAGGGGGAAAACCTCATGGGAAAACCCCCCCTCAAGGTACAATGTATGTAAAAAGAAGAAATACAGTTGCTAGGCAACTGTGTCCTTCACTCCAAGAGGACTTCACAAAGAATAAAATTTATGCTCAGTGAAGGTCTTGGTGAAGATGTCTGATGTATATTCTCCTAAAGGACAAAATTGTAAGTCGATTATCCCCTCATGTACTAATTTATGGATGTAGTGCATGTGGATCTCAATGTGCTTTGTCCACTGCCTCTGAACTGGATCTCTGTAGAACTTTAGAGTGCTTTGGTTGTCACACCAGATGGCGATCAGCCGATGAAACTGAATGCCCAACTCAGTGAGAAAATGTTGTAGCCACATAGCCTGGATGGTTATGTTAACTAACCCTATGTACTCTGCCTTGGATGAAGATAGAGCAATGGCAGCTTGTTTCTTGCTCGACCAACAGATAGGCCCAAAACCAAGACTGAGTGAGTAACAAGATGTGGTCTTACGATCAGTGCTATTTCCAACTTAGTCGGAATCAGTAAAACTAATGAGATCTAATGTAGAGTCTTCTTCATAATGAAGCCCAAAGGTGATGGTGCCCTGTACGTATCGAAGAATATGCTTTGCATCTTTCCAAGGTAGCTCATGTGGCTCCTACATGAACTTGGAAATTGTGCCAACTACATATGAGAGGTCTGGTCTAGAGTGTGTGAGATACAACAAGCTCCCCACTAGGTTTCTGTACAGTGTGTTGTCAACCATTGGAGTCTCCCCGCCATCCTCAAGTTTGACTCCTGATAGGAAAGAAGTCAGAGCAGACTTCCAATCTGTCATGTGAAATCTCTCAAGGAGATCTCGTGCATACTTGGCCTGAGACAATTTGATGCCTGATGCATCATGGTTGATCTCTAGTACAAGGAAGAAGTGTAGCAGACCCATGTCCATCATAAAAAACCTATCATGTAGAATCCTCTTGACTGTAGAAATTGCTGAAGTCGAGCACCTGGTAATCCAAAAATCATTGACATACAAAACTAAATGTATAAGTGAATCAATCATCCTAAGCATGTAGACATTTGGGTCTGATTTACAATGTACAAATTTCTGTGACAACAGGTAGGAATCCATCTTGGCATACCATGCCCTCAGAGCCTTCTTGAGGCCATAAAGTGACTTCTTCAGTTGACAGACCAAAGATGAGTCTTGCATAAATCCATGGGGCTGCTCCATGTAGATCTCATCAGAGAGATCACCGTTAAGAAATGCATTATTCATGTCCATCTGATGGACTTCCCATCCCTTGAATTATACAATGAAAAGTTCCAATCATATGGAAACCATATTCTCTACTAGAGAGAAGGTATCATCATAGTCAATACCATGAACCTCTTGAAAGCCTTTGGCGACAAGACTGGATTTGTATCTGCTGATCTATCCATCCACTGCACTCTTGTTCCTGTAGACCCATATGCATATAACTAGTATTCTTCCAGAAGGAAGGGGAACTAGATCCCAAGTCTGGTTCTCGAGGAGGGAGTTGTACTCCTCTTACCTGGCGGATTCCCAAAAGGGATTTCCAGAAGCCTCACCATAAGACTTTGGATATGAAGACTAAACCAAGAAAGGATTCTTATAAGGAAATGGTTCAGTGTTACTGAGTGCAACAAGAGGCTCCTCGAAATCAGATCGAGTCTTCTTAGTATCAGTTGGATCACCAACGAGATCCCCTACATCCTGAAGAGTAGTCTGTTCCCACTTGGGCCTCTACTTTGGCTCTGGAACTGCATCTGGATCCTCTGACTCTACACCTGACTGTACTGACTCTGAATCTGAATCTAAACAATCTGATTCCTATGAATTAGAGCTCTCTTTTGAAGAAGAGTTGGCATGTGCATTCTCATCATCTCGGACATGTGGAAGAGTGAAGGTGTCTGCATGCAGCTGCTGAGGTACATGCGAGACACTTTCCTTTAATTGGATACTACGTTCAATGATGATCTAGTCTGAGGAAAGATCAATAAGATGATATCCCTTCACATCGTCGCGGTATCCAACAAAAAATCACTCAGTGCTATGTGGATCAAGTGCCTTCCTCTTTTCAGAGGGAATCATGGCCCATGCACGTGAACTGAAAATGCGAAAGTGGGTCACTTCTGGTTTGAGGATACTCCAAGCCTCATAGGGGGTCTTATCCTTGACAAATCTATGGGGATATTTTTTTTGGATGTATGTTTCATAGTTAAGTGCTTCAGCCCATAGTCTATATGGTAGTGACTTTGCATGCAACATACAATATGCCATCTCCTTTATAGATCTTTTTTTCTGCTCAGCAACTATGTTTTGTTGCAGAGTATAGGGAACCGTTTGCTGCAACTGAATCCCTGCCTCATGGAAAATATTATGGATATCATGATTCATGTACTCTCCTCCATTATCAGTTCGGAGGACTTTGATCTTCTTTCTGGACTGTGTCTCAACCAGGGCTTTGAAATCTTTGAGGTGTTGAAAGACCTCATTTTTTCCCTAAGAAAGTAGATCCATGTAAAATGTGAGAAATCATCAACAAAAATGAGAACAAACCTCGCTTTGTTGATCTATGGATGTGAAAAATGACCCATGAGGTCACTGTGGATCATATCTAAAGGTGTGGAAGCTCATTGAGACTTTCCCTTGTTGAATTTCTCTTGAGGGTGTTTCCTGAGAACACATCCCTCACACATTCCCTTGGAGAAATGGATGTCTGGTAGACCATCAACCAATTTGTTCTTTCTAATCTGTTGGATGTATCTGAAACTCAAATGTCCAAAACTTTCGTGCCATATCCTACTACTTTCATCAACATGAGTAAGTAGTAAAGAAGAATCGGGTTCAATGAATTCAGAAAATGTATACAATCTAGAATGATGATTTACCTCAGTGGTAGTGACCCTGAAGTTGGTTTGCATGTTGTAGATGTCCACAAAATTTGGTGTGAATATGAATTTATTTCTGGTGTTGGAATTCGTCATATGATACACAGAGAGAAGGTTGACATAAATCTTGGGAACATGCAGTACATTCTCAAAGATTTCGTTGGTGAGTTAAATCCTTCCTTTGCTGGTGAATTTGATAGAAGAGTTGTCCCCCATCAGAATAGGAGGAAATTTCCATGCATCCAATGAATAATATACTTCTTCTGATGCAACCATTTGATGTGATTCTCTTGAATCAATGATCCAAGCATCAAGAGAAGAGTTGATGGCAATCAAGGCATGGCTAGAATTGTCTTTCTTGGAATTTAGATCTTCTGGCTTCTTCTTCTTGGCACCCTCAGGAATGCGATATTCAAGTTTATTTTGTTGAAGTATTTGAGACATTAGATCTATTTGTTTCTTCATGCATGCAGATTCTGAATGGAATCCTTTGTGACAGTATGCACATTTCTCCCCTTTTATTCCCCTTTCCCTTTTGGATATGGAGGCATCGATAAAGGGTTTTGTATACCCTTCCTTCTTTGGATGTGCATGAGATTTCCATTTATCTTTATCTTTATATTTATGATATTTGTGGCTTCCATCATGCACAGTTAATGCATGCTCCCTTGGGCCTTTGATTGTGCACATGTTGATGAGCTTGGTTTTCTCTTATGTCAGGGATTCGATAAATTCCTCAAGAGAATGAATCTTCCAGGTGGCTCCAGAGGCGAATCTAACAGTATGGAATGTGGATAGGAATACTAAGAATTCAAGACCAGTCTTGGAGAGTATGGTGAGAACCATTTTCTTCTCCTCCTTTGATTTATCAACCCTGCAAGATTTGAGTTACGACAGTAAATACTTGAATTTTGTAAAGAAATATTGGATATTTTCGAAGATTTTTGGATCTAATGTGAGAATATGCACCTATAGAATGTGTTCCCTCATCTCATCATGTTTTCCAAATATCCCTTCCAAGGTGGTCTAGGCTTCATTGGGAGTCTTACAGGAATATATGTGAAAAAGGAGATTGCGAGAAATAAGACTGCAAATTGTTCTGAGTGCCTCACCCATGCGATTTAAATACTTGGATTTTTCTGTGGCTGATGTCAGTTTTGTATCTGTATTCAAGGTTAAACTATACAATCCTTTGTTTTAGAGATGTATGGATATTTTATCCTTCCATGCAAAATAGTTTTAAGGTGTAAGAATGAATTCTTTTTGGAATTCCATCTTTCCACTGTCTTCAATCTTTTGTACCTGCAAAAAAAATTGGTGTAGATTTTTATTAGCATTATGTCGGCTCTGATACAATGTAAATGCGTTGAACCTACACAAAATATATCTAGATAAACAATAATACACACATTTGCAGAGAGAATTGGAGAAAGAAGAAGAAGGAGAGAAAGAATGAAAGAATTCTCATTAACCGTTGTGAATAATGAATAATTTACACATGATATACTATGTATAGCTCAATGAGTGCACACTAGAGGTGAACCAATGCACCATAGTGGTGGTATATAGTGATATGGACACACACCAGCAGTTATGGGAGTGAAATTCCACCTATTCTAGTCTCTCAGGCAGTTACGGGAGTGAATTACCACCTAGTTGAGTTAACTAGTCAACTAGTCTTCAGTTAACTGACTAAACGGAGAGTAGTGAGGAGTTAACTCATGGAATCAAGGCCAATGCACCAGTTTGGTGATGATCCCAATTCAATTTCTAATTATAATGGTGATGATCCCAATGTTGCATGGTGATAAAACCAATGCAACATCTAAACTCAAATCAACTAGTCAAACTGAAGTGTCAACTGAAAGAGAATATTATCGAGGTGGAATATTCTCCCCTAAAATATAGGAGACTAGATAATGACTAATTATGAATAATAAACAAGGAAAAACCTTAGGAAAAATAAATCCTAGGTGTGTGTGAAGTAACTCCAACATTACCGAGGTGCATGTGTCACTTTGTGACACTTGCAACACTTAGGGTGCGAAACGAAAATGTGAAATTTTGGTGTGTAACAAGTTGTTTATCACGTGTTTGAGTCCATCTCATTATCACACCATTGATAATTTTATGCTTTATGTTTTAGTGATGTATTTGATTGTACCCATTTCCTGTACATGTGTGAGTTGTTGATCCGGATTATTTTCGGCACGAAATGAGATTGGAGATATAATAAAGAAATGCACAGAGATATCGCAGATATTCAATAATATAACAGAAATGTATCAAAGATGAAACCATAAACAAATATATATATTAATACACGATTTCTATTAATGAAAGAAATGTACAGAGACTGTAAAAATACAGAGTGAAAGACTCGCTAGAATGGTGGCAGCTTATCTCTGAGAAGAGATGTGACGGCTACTCACATTCGCAAGAAGATGATTACAATGAGGATCTGAAGGCATTTTCACAATAATCAGGAATTCCAAAAACCCTAGACATTCAAAAACCTAACCCTAGGAGATGAAGCGCCAAAAGTCATGTGGGCCCCGTTTGGGTAAGTGAGTACATCAACTTCCCGGGGTCGTAACTTTTGCACACGACCTCCATTTTAGGCGTGTGATAGGTCGTTGGAAAGGTATCGTCAAGGAGATTCATTTTGGGGGATATATTATGCCTTTATATATCATTGATAACCTCGATCTCAAAAAACCTTCATTTGGGCCCTCAAAAGTGCCTCGAAAGTTAAAACCTGCTAAAAATAGTAAATTGCCAAAATTGCAAGAAAATTGTTTTGAGCCATTTGGAAAAGGTGGGTGGCCACCGATATCCACCTAGATCAATCCTACCTCCTTAGGAAGAAATGGTATACATTTCTTTGAGTTCCCTGGGGAGAAGGAAAAGAATTTGTTGAATCTGCATCTTGGTGAGCTGCTTGTCTTGCTAGAGACGTCACGCTGCTCAGTTTGTGGAAATCTATCACGAAGCTGTTGAGGTTGAGGTTGTTCAACAAGTCGAGATACATGGGAATAATATGTGTGGAAGGAATCTTTTCACTTTTCTGTATCCTTATCAACCTACTTCTGTTGGATAGAAGGTGCTTGGGACAAGGCTGTAGTGGTTTCAGTGTCCTTTTGTTCTCCTTCTGAATAGATTGTGAAGAAGATGAATTTTGCAGTATGAGATACTACCTTGTGACAGTTTTTAGGTGGAACAGTAGTCAGAACTACCTCTGGTATTCTTTAGAGATGACCCCCCAAAGTAACAATGACACTACGGGGTTGAGGCTCATAAAAAACATGGTGTCTCCACATATATGGTTGGCCCAAGAGAACAACTCAAACATCCAGTTGGGAAACATCACATAATACCTCATCCTTGAAGGGTTGGATGCCATATGATAATCGACACTATTGCTTGACACAAAGATCTTGTCCTTGCTGAAGCCACCTGATGTTGTATGGTTGCGGGTGTGGTGTTGTCGACAATCCCAACTGTTTGATGACCTCTGTTAAGATAAGGTTTTTTTGGCTTCCGTTATCAACAATAAAATGTAGCGGGGTCCCCTTTGCCCACATCTGTGAATGAAAAAGGCACTAACCCTCTTCAGGATCTGTTGGTTCTTCTGGATGAATTGTTGCGGTCATGACAATAGCAGTGGGGTCTGCGTCAATGATCTATTCTTTACTAGTATTTTCAGAATCAGATTCTGAATCAGGGTTCGGCTCCTTGTCTTTGATATTGGCCAACAATAACTGTTTTGAGCGACATTCATCAGTGTTGTGCCAAGGGATTTTGTGGAAATCACACCATTTTCTGGTGTCCTTCTTTGTCTTCTCGTGACCCTTCTTTTCCTGTATCTTGGACTGGTTTTTGGGAGACTGTTTGTTAGGGATGTCTTTGTCATACTTTGGTTGTTGAGAATTTGTAGACCCAAATTCCTATTTGTTCTGGTGCTTAAATTTCTGCTTAATTTTAACAACATATCGTTAAGCAGCACCGAGTGATGAGATGTCCAGAAAATCCATTTCAGTCTAGATGTATCTTTGTAGAGCCCCATGGTATTTCAAAACCACATGTCGCTCAGAGTCTTTGATACCCAGCTTGGTGCGCAAGGTATGGAAGGTATTGGTGAACTTCATAACTTCTTGGCCCCTCTCTTGCCACAGTTTGTTCCATCTCATGCATTGGTCCTCATAGTTGCCAACAAGGTAATACTTTTCTTTTACCGCATCCACAAAAAAATCCCAAGTGGAATCAACCCCATATATTCCATACTCCTCTCTGGAACTTTTCTCCCAGTAGGTTTCCCACCAATGTTTGACATGAGGGAGAGCTTTAAGGAGTGTGAAGGTGATCTTTTCTTTGTCGAAAAAATTGTGAACAAAGAAATAACCTTCTAGCAGAGTTAACCATTTTTATAGGGCTTCTGCATCTATCTGTCCTTCAAATATAGGAATATGAAAATTAACTTGTACCTTGAAAGGAGAGGTGCCTCCAAAATGGCCACTTGATGAATATGCACCTGATGCTATCAGTAGGCATTGAAGGATGTGGGAAAAATTCTCCATCATTTTGTCTCTCTGTCGCGTGAGAGCTTGCTCAAGCAACAAATTGATAGGATCGTTTGCTCCATCGTTTTTCTTTTCTTCCGCCATTGAGGGTTTCTTGGGTGTGTGAGAAAATTTTTCTTCAAGAGAGACAAGCTCGAGACCCAAATTTCTTTAATTGGACCTTATCGGGGACATGCACTGAAAAAATGATCAAGAGCAGCCTACTCTGATACCACTGATCCGGATTATTTTCGGCACGAAATGAGATCAGAGATATAATAAAGAAATGTACATAGATATCGCAGATATTCAATAATATAACAGAAATGTATCAGAGATGAAACCATAAAAATAGATATACAGTAATACACAATTTCTATTAATGAAAGAAATGTACAAAGACTGTAAAAATACAGAGTGAAAGACTCGCTAGAATGGTGGTATCTTATCTCTGAGAAGAGATGTGACGGTGACTCACATTTACAAGAAGATGATTACAATGAGGCTCTGAAGGACTTTTTACAATAAGCAGGAATTCCAAAAAACTTAGACATCCAAAAACCCAACCCTAGGAGATGAAGCGCCAAAAGCCATGTGAGCCCCATTTGGGTAAGTGAGTACATCAATTTCCCAGGGTCGTAACTTTTGCATACGATCTTCGTTTTAGGCTTGTGATGGCTCGTTGGAAAGGTATCATCGAGGAGATTCATTTTAGGTGCTCAATTATGTCCTCAAATATCATTGATAACCTCAATCCTAAAAAACCTTCATTTGGGCCCTCAAAATGGCCCCGAAAGTTAAAACCTGCTAAAAATAGTAAATTGCCAAAATTGCCAGAAAATTGTTTTGAGCCATTTGGAAAAGGTGGGTGGCCACTGATATCCACCTAAATCAGTTGTGCCAATCGTCAATATGGGGTCACCCTTCCTGTATCCCCCTACATGTTCCAACATCAATATTTGATTCCAGAGATACAACTTCACTTTTTGTACTTTGGATCTCGATCCTAAGGAACCCCTTTCACTCTTAGGAACTTGCAAACTCCCCCCTGTTGATATCAATACTTTTATTCTAGGGGTTAGTCCTATGTACCTTGGTACCTATCCACGTCTTTGATGGGTTTCCTTGGATAGAGATGACAGAGTCCTCATTGCTCTTATACTTTATAGTATCTCATTTTCTCAACTTTATCTCATCATCACACCATTAATATTTGTACATATATCCATGATTCAACCTCAAATGTAGTTCCTAAGATTTGATTGTCTCGGTTCTGGTACTCTTAGAGCCCTTGGTTTGAGCTTCCCTCCAGCTAATGAATTTTAGATATTTGGATCTCATTTACTATTTAGCAGGGCTTCTCAATTTATTTCTCCCCCTTCCCCCTTGGGTGGGGGAATCAATTCCAATGTACCCAAATCAATAAAAATTATGATGTTGGACCTAGCCCTTTTGAGCTAAGGTTATATATATAGGATTGTTTCTATCAGTGTATTGTACTTTGGCCCATTTCTTCTAGCATCATGTTGTATTTTAGATCTCATTTTGTCTCACTATTTCATCCCCTCTATGCCAAGTGCACCATTTTATTCATTATTATTATATATATCGGCAAGTATAGGTATGCCTACTTCATCCCTATTGAGATGTTGTATATTCATCACTATTTTACTCTTGACAAGTGGTACTCCACAACCTCTTTTGCAGCTGGTCCTACTTCCCAAGTCTATCATCTCCCTCCTTGGTCCTATTCAAGCTTGGTAAAATAAAAATACAATGTATTTATGTCATAAAATTTGCTCCTAACCTCACACATTAGGGGGCAATTTGTTATCACCCAAAAATGGCTCACCTGTACTAAGTTCATGAGCTTATCGAAGTACACCAAACACATGTTTTCCAATTCCTCCACCACATTCCACCTCCATTAGACATTGGGAAACATCCCTTAAAATTTCATGGTAAAAAACACCCAAAAAAAATTTTACCACTAAAATCCACATTGGCCAATGTGGAAAATACCCCCAAAATTGCATTGGCTTGTAAAACCTTCATTTTTTAATGTTTTGGCTCGAAACTTTCTAGAAATATAAAATAATTAAAAGTGCACTTATCTAAACCATAAAAGTAGTTCTTAAAGTTGATGTGGTTAAGAAATCATTATTTTATTATAACCATGTTAAGGGGTTTAACCACTACTTTTCCTATAAAAATTGGGATGTCTCTCCATTCTTCAACATCCATCCATCTAAGTAAGTATATCCTTTTAGATTTGCTCTGGACTTTAAGAGACCTATTTCCTCTTGATATCATTTCCAACATCAACAAAACTTATTACAACCATATGAGAGGGGATTCACCACACATCTAGGAAGAAAAAAGACCCTCCTAAGGATGAGGTCTTGGATCCACTTTCTTTAGAGATCTTATTCACAGGTCGCATTGTAATTTAGCTTCCATTTGGTAATTCAGTTTATTCACATTGTTTAAAATCTATATACTTCATTTTTCATCTATATTTTTCTTTATTTGTTTCTTACGTATGGTAGAATAGGATTTATATTTTGTGGATCTACTTTTAAAGTGTATTTTTTTTATGTTTTTTCCCTCTATTTATCTATATCTAGGTCACAACCCTTAGATGTAGGAATTTGCTAATCATTGCTACAGATTTTTACCAACATATGCATTGATTGTTTTTTTACCATTAATTTTTGAAATTACAGGTACAATTATTCTATTGACATGAATTTTTGATTCAGTATTGATTTCTCTTAGTATACTAATTAACTCAAATTTTGGATAAAATTTGACATCAAGAAAAGTCCTACCCTACAACAAAGACCTGGTATAACTCTAGGAGCAAAATCTAAGATGTCAATAATGATTTCAACATTGTTTCACAATAGAATTATGGTTTGGTCATATATTTTCTTGATATTCTTTTGGTTGGCCTTATTTACACCTTCTAATATGACCTTTCGATGATGGCCCCATATTGAAATCACATGAGCCTTGCATCACATAATTGGTGATTGAATAATAACTTATTTGATTTAGAGTGTAAACCTTGTATTCATAGTCATTAATTTAAGGCTTGGGCTTAAATGAAATTGTTCAATATGCTAGAGTCCAACAAGACAATTAGTGTTAGCAATAAATATAAATCATCATTATAGCTTTATGAATCGGTATAGATCCATATTAATTCTAGATCTATCAAGCATTGAGAAGGATCCAATCTGTGGTGAAAACAACCTTCCTCAAGTTTTACTCTCTTCTCACCACATAATTTTTTTTTTCCTAAAAGAATATAAAATAGTCCATTTTTAATATAAAAATCTTTTACAGTTTGATCAACACAATACTTTTCACAAGAGATTTTTAAACTTTTCACATGGGATTTAAAAAAAATAAATGTCTTTATGTAGTTTTAAATTATTATTGTATTCTTTTAAAGGGACCATAAGTGAGATATTTGGGGTTTATTAGATTTTCTAATTGTTTTGAGAATCATATTACTATAAATTCAAACA